>SDVV010007777.1:0-17575 GCA_016164225.1 Gammarus roeselii | reverse complement strand
CCAGACTCGACCATACTACACCAGACTCGACCATACTACACCAGACTCGACCATACTACACCAGACTCGACCATACTACACCAGACTCGACCATACTATAACAGAGACAATAGACCAGACTCGACCATACTATGCCAGAGACAATAGACCAAACTTGACCATACTATACCAGAGACAGTAGACCAGACTCGACCATACTATGCCAGAGACAGTAGACCAGACTCGACCATACTATGCCAGAGACAGTAGACCAGACTCGACCATACTATGCCAGAGACAGTAGACCAGACTCGCCATACTATGCCTGAGACAGTAGACCAGACTCGACCATACTATGCCAGAGACTAGATGGAACGATAATCTCTTATTACAGAGAAAGTATCCGAATAGTGTGGCATACTCCACTCTAAGATTATCTTGCGATTTCTGCAAAACCTACTATGATCTACGGCTTTAGTAGTCCCTTTCCGACATGCTGTACGGACGCGTATGCTTCTGCCTACAAATCAATCCAAGACCTAACAGTCTCAGCCAAAACGATGAGATTTGAACACTTTCACAAGTTTGCAAAGGAGACTATGCTTATTGGAACGCTCTCCCACACCCGCATCGACTTTATGATGGCAGTGTTCGCTTACTAAGCTTTGCATCGAATAATTACGATTACTTTGATTTTCAAATGAAATAACCACATGTATGATCTGTGTAACAATGCGGTTTTGTAAACTATCGTAATTTTTCAACACAATCCCAGCCACCAGGTAACAGCACAAATGCTACAACATGGAACTTAATTGCTCTAGATGTAAGGACTGATAGCATTGCCAGTACTGGTAAACGCAAACCAAATGACTCCAGTTTGACATTGAACGTTCAGAAATTCTCTTATGTTATTTACTTTTTATGTTGCTAATTTCTTCATCAGTCGAAGTCTTTGGAAAATATTTAATTGTCTGTTCATTTCAGTGTTTTTCCCCAGTCATCTCGTTCATACAGGAAGAGGTTCAACCTGACCAGCCTGTTTAGACTCATTGAAATGTGCTCCACTTGTGCATATGTACAGTAGGGGAAGAAAATTGGTTAATGTTTAGTCTGACGAAGAAGCCAAAACTTTCCCACGTGGAATTTCTTTGACGTTCAGTTTCTTAACGGTAGGAATACCACGACTAGGCATCTTAACTGGTTGTAGAGATCAACTTTCTTCAATTTCAAAGGCATCGAGGAAAATAGTTATTTAAGATTTCTGTTTATCCGAAACAGTTTCCTTATTTACTTTCGCTCCTGTACAAGGCACATCAACAGTGTTTCAAGTTCGTACGCCGAGCGTCGTGAGGGCGAATTCAATGCAATGCGCGGCCTCAGGCTGGATTTGATTTGCCAATCGGATCCCAAACTAGACGTCTGTTAGAACAGTAAATCATAATTAAAGAGTCTCGATCTTCCTAACTGCAAGTCATTTCTATTGAAATCAATGGTCAAATGTAACATTTGTATCAGTTTTGAAGTGATTAACGATTGTGATTAAGACCGATCTCCAACAACGTCCAACGATTGGTGAATTGTAGATGCATATTTATGCATTGCACTCCTACACTCCAGCTACCAGCAAGCTGTGCAGGTCAGACTAAACTCCAGCTACCAGCAAGCTGTGCAGGTCAGACTAAACTCCAGCTACCAGCAAGCTGTGCAGGTCAGACTAAACTCCAGCTACCAGCAAGCTGCGTAGTTCAGAGACCTCATGAACCACTCTACTTTCCAGCTGATGCGCAGTTGCTGAAGCACTTTCTACCTACCAGCATGCTCAGTTCTAACCAAACATTATACTGCGGTACTTACCAACGTTGTTGGGATTCATGGCCAGTCGTTTCGCTCTGTAACAGGTCATTTAGACACGCTTCTACTCTGCATTTTGTCGAAGGCCAACTAAATTTTCCTCTGAAAAACTTCACTTCTGGCAGTCTCTTGGCTATACTGTCTGCTGAGCGAGCGCCGTCGAATAGATGATCCAGAGACAGTGCCACGCTATATTCCATTGGTAGGTAGTTGACATCAAAATGATATTCGCATAAATAATTATAGTCTTCAGAACACGAATTAAAACTAAGCGTGTTTGAAGTCTCCATTTGTAGGTTGACGACAGCCTCCATCTGTGGGCCGGCGACACCTTCCTCTTCGATTGACTTCGCAATCAACAGTTTCACAGCAGTGTCACTCGCGGCTGGAAGATTCGTAGCCGGAAGATTCGTAGCCGAAAGATTCGTAGCCGAAAGATTCGTAGCCGAAAGATTCGTAGCCGAAAGATTCGTAGCCGAAAGATTCGTAGCCGAAAGATTCGTAGCCGAAAGATTCGTAGCCGAAAGATTCGTAGCCGAAAGATCCGCATCTAAAGCCTCCGCAACAGCGGCCTTTATTTTAGTTGCCCTCTTCGATTCAATTTTATTCCCCGTTTCTTCACTTTTAGTGCACTTTTTTTCTGATACTATTCCAACTGTCATATGTTTAATAGAATTTTGTTCAGCAATCCATTTCGCAACAAAAGCCATTTGATCGGCGGCCTCATTTTTTGCCATGGCTGCTCTGATAGACAAATTTTCCTCTGTCAGTGCAATTCTGCCTGGGAAGTGTAAGCTCCTTGCACAGAAAGCAATCTGTCCGCCCGCAAGGCATGCCACATTCGCTTCTGTCACAGTTTCATCACTTCTATGTACGCCCTCTCTCTCACTCCATTCTAAGCATTCTTTATCCCATCCTTCACCTTCTCGATCACGTTTTTCTTCGCAATCTCCAACATTTCCTTCTTCGCAGTCTTCATCCTTCGCTTCTTCGTCTTCCAAATCAGTTTCTTCGCCACGTGCGCTTGCACATAAACGAGCTAGCAACGTGAAACCTCGAAACAGCGCCAAAGTTTTATCCATTGTCGTTCTTCTCGCATCTGGAACAACGAAAGCATCTACGCTGTGAAACATTGGCAAAATGAACTATATTTCCTACTAGAGTTAGCGAAACTTGCGGCATACCAAGTATCATTTTGCAAACGCTAAATTTTAAGGACAAAATTCATGAATCTAGTACTCTTACAATAAACGAAAAGATTCACGTAATGATAGTCACAGAATTGTGGACAGAATGAAACACTAGCAATTATCAAGGCGAACTCACTCTACTGGGCGACTCTCCATTTCACTAAGACAGAAAAGACCGCGAGCGTGAAGTATTGTTCCTCTTAAACAAATAGACAAATATTGTAAGTTACTATTCCAGGCACTTTTAATGTGTCAAATCACCCTAGTCTGCCGGCCCTCAAAAAGCGCGTTTGCAGACGCCATCGATCTACACCATAACATCGCCGACGTAGTTATACCACAACTGTGTGGTGCCTCAGACTTCAAATTAATGTTATTGATTGGGAAAGAGGTGGAATGTACAGCCACAATCAAACGCCACATTGATTTTATGGACTATTCATTCATGACTCAAATGGTTAGGACGCATCGAAGTGGCAAAAATATCCTTGATCTTCCAGCTTGTGCAAGACTAGTTTACAGGTGTAGGAATTTTATTATTTATTATTTGCTTCTATGTTCCACCGGAGTCCCAACGCGAAGTTAATGCAGACTCCCCCGTAGGGCGGTTACAGGTGTAGGAAGACAACAATAGGACTATTGGCCTCAACAAGGTCGCATTTTGACAGCAAAAGGACTAATTCTGAAGTACAACGTCCAAGAGAGCTTCATGTGCCATTTCTGTTTACCTAACATGAAGAAAGGGAACGGTTTAGCCATTTATCGGCAATTAATGCAGAACTATCGTACCGCGATTTTAAAGTTCTGATTGCATTGTCGTTTACAACTTCAGCTGGAAGTTTGTTCTATCCTTAGACAACTCTATCCGTGAAGGAGTAGCGCGTGATGTCTTGTGGGAAAGGTTTCCCAACGATTTTGTATCCATTGTTTCTAGTCACATCGTTCGTATCTAGAGAAAAGGTTCGCTAGAACTACGCTAACTACGTCAACGTTCCTAATTTTAAATTAACCGATTATAATGGCTACCGCGAGCTGCTAGCTTTGACTAAAATAACCATTGGAAGTAACGTCAATCAATCGGTAAACAATTGTTCACTACAGTACAGAAACTGAACCATCATATACGTCGAAAAAAACAGTCAACCAGTAGTCAATCAGTCTGATTACTGCAATAGGAAGCAAAGCACTACTCCTAACCAAAACGCAATCATTGAGTTGCAAAGAAAATGATTCTAAGTAAACAGAATGTCTCCGAAGGTCATGAAACTGGAAAAGATTCAAGAAACCAAATTGCATGCGGCAGCCAAAACTAACCCGAAATAAATTATTAGCAACATCTGTAGAAAAACACTTTAGAACCTCATGTGAACGGGCGTAGAGCTAGAGAACAACAGCAATGAAGTTAGTGTCCTACCAAACAAATATTTTGTACAGTATTTACAAGAGACTTGATATTCGCAATCCTTAGAAGGTCGTTGCGAAAAAAAAGAATTGAAGCCCTCATCAACGTGAAATTTTCCGTCAAAATAGTTTGATACATTTTCAGTCACAAAATCTACAGGTCCTGACCAAAGTCATTCCTAGAAGACACAGGATAAAGACCGAACCCTCTCCTAAAATTTTTGTCAGCTCACAAATGGCATTTTCGCTCCTGTGGAATGAAGGAAGCTCTTAATTAAAAAAGGACCGAGTTTGGACAACTACCGACCAATCAGTCGCACTACAGTCATTGCAAATTGATGGAAAGTGTCATGATGGATCAAATAGTACGATTCTCAGAAACAAGAGTGTTGATGGGAGACTCAACGCGTCTTACTAAGAAGCTATGTAAAAAATATTGTTCACATTTACGACGCAAAAGCTCCTATCGATACCTCGCCTCGTTCACAAGAAACTAAAGATACTAATTAGTTAGTATATAACGCTGCATCGGTATTTGAGTAAGGTCCAATAATTCCATGAAAGAGTCTTCCATCACAGTCTCCCAAACCTGGACAACTTTTTGCACTCCATAGGGACTGCGAATTGAATCGGGTGTGTGTGTGTAGTCTGTCTGCATGGCTGAGCAAGGCCACGGCAACAGGCATGTTAGGGTGATGACGATGTAGTGTAGAGCAGTTTCTATCGACACGGTAACCCGACGGGTGTGTGTAGTCTGTCTGCATGGCTGAACAAGGCTACGACTAGAGACAGGTTAGGGTGATGATGGAGTGTGGAGCAGTTTCTATAGACACTATGTTCATCCCCATTTACTCTATTGCTGCTACAAAAGTACGAGTCTTTTTGTGGATTAGGGATCAGAATACATAATTGACGATTGTTATGAGGTGGTCAGGAAACAAATTCGCTGGAGTGCCTGGAGGGGGTGGGTGGAACGATGTTTGTATTGAATATCATAGTTTCCTATAGCATTGAAAGATTAGCAATAGTTTTGTCTTGTAAAAGTTCTGCAAGCGAGTGCAGTCGTATTTCTGAAGTGAAACCTCAGATGTGAAAGTAACTGGCCTGTTGCCGGCGGGACTGTCGCGGCGGACTGCTATGCATGATGGTAACTTTGAAGTAATGGACTTTAGTTCAAGTTTAGTGTCCTGAAGCAGGGCGATGTGAATGTGGGGCTCGCTTGACGTCTACGACCCAAGAAAACTTAAGTTATTCAGCGCTGCATCAATAACAAAGCCGCGTTTAAATCTTTCAGTTTTTTCCACACTAGTGCTGGACGATCAAAGACTAACAAATTTTCATTTCACAAAGGACTTATTTTTAGACTAAACTCAAAATGAAATAGGCATGGAAAATATTACCAACAAACAACAGCTGATCAGCTAAGTCTTTGTGGGTATGGAAGGGGGTTCAGTGTAACTCACCTTCACCTGATACCTTCCAGCTTTCGACGACATCAAAAAGAAACTCTTGGCAGAAAGCGTAGCAGTGTGGTTTGAATTTCAAGAGAAAAGTCGCCAGTTTGAAAGCTCTGTTTAAGCTTGTTTTCAAGAGCCTACGATCTTGTATGCTGGCCTTGCTCATCAAACTGGAGAAGACCATAGAGGTATGAACAAAGAGCAGGGATGAGAACAGTAAGCTGGATCAGCCAGTCTAAATGGATATACATTTTCGCTTTATGGAACGAAAAAATTAATCTAGTCGGATTCTGAAATAAATCAGTAGAATATCTTAATAAAATTAAGTATTTGTAAATGAGCCACCAGTGTTTGGTCACGTCGGTGGTTATTTAACGGAAACTTTATTCGAGAGGTACAAATTCATTGGAATATTCTGTATAAATGAAACCATCATGCAAACTTATTACTGAACTCTAACCATAAAAAACTACCAATAAGGTCCTAAATCAATTGAATTTGATACTGGCTCAATTTCCATCGGAGCCTCAACGCGAGTTAACGCACGCTCCCCCGTAGGGCACAATCTTGTATCAATCAATAACAGTGCGACAGTAGTGTAAGCAACATGTTACTGCTGATAACGGTTACAGTTTTCAACGCTTCATCGCGCAAAGCGTCCCTTCATGTTACAGTTCGCATCACGACGTACTCACTCTTGGACGTGGTCGCCGAGATAAATGTGGATAAAAGTCACCAACATGCCGATGAGGTCCTTAGATCGTATCGATAGTAGTCTCTCTAATGGTATAGATCGTCTTTCAGCGTGTAGGCAATCGAGTACATGCAGCTTCTCCTCCATCTGTTGGAAAAAATTAAAGAAGTGGAAACACACTTTCATAGTTATATTCTTCAGGCTACAAGATTTTACCGGTTGACAGATGGGTGTAGTTGAAGGATCCCTTTAAAGCACTAGGAGACTTTCGAATGAGGTTTGCGCACGCCCCCAGTGCTCCACTTCCATCAGGATTTGATTTGAGCCTTATTTCCGACGGACTATCTCTGTGGAGGTCTACATTGGATCCGTCGCACTGGAATGACTATAACTCTCCTATTATTTTTCTCGGAATGTACAGGTATTCTTGGTTTACCATTATATATTTGAGAGTCGCCTACTAGGTGCTATTTCAATGTTAAGTAAAAAATTGAAACCCACAAATTTATTTCGGATGTTGTAAAGTTATTCATTTGATAAAGTTAGAGTTATTTAATGGGAATATTTGACGGAGGCTTCAAGTTGACGTGATATTAATGAAATTGTTGGTAGGTTAATTTAATTGTTTGCCGATCTATTTTCAGGGGTATATGTCAGCGTTGGTTAGGACTAGATCGGAGCATGGTCGAGACCGCCCTAAACCCATCACCATGAGCACCTCGCAGTTCACTCGTCAATTACACACCAACAACAATAACTCACGAACCCGTAACTCTGCTACCATCTTGGACGGCAAAGCTGATGCACCCATCCATTGTGTAATAATTGACAAGAGATTCATTTGGCTTTGCTATCAGCAGCATGATGACCGTGACATGCCATCATAGATGTTGGACCCACCGCTGTTTAGTTGAGTCTCATTTTATCGCTCTTCAATTTAGCAAAACAGCGTACACTAACTTTCATGATCATGCAGAAAGTCTTCATCCGTGTACAATTTTCACTCTAGTTCGTTAGCTACAAACTGCGTGAATGCATTAAAATTTATTGCGTTCACGTTGCTCCAGTTAGATTGCACATTCACGTTGCTCTAGTTATATTGCGTACTATTAAGTGGAGGATCACTAGCGGGGACTAGTATAGAGAAAGTTCACTCCTCTGGAGAGTGTCGATGGTGAGCATTTGCCGGGAGGAGTATAGATTGGGCACTCACCGGAGAGTGTGGATGGTGAGCACAGCGCCTTGCCAGTACAGACCTGATGGTAAGCACTAACAGAGGACGTAAGAGAGCACCCTCACCTGAGAGGATGAATGATCAGCTCTTTCGGGAAGAATTTTGAGAGCACACTCGGCTGGAGTGCGGATGGATGCACTTTAGGCTCATAGAGAAGGCACTCACCGTGTGAGTGTGGAATGTGCGCACGCAGTTCCTCATGGCATTAGCTTGCAGAAGAACTGTTGCGAGACAGAACAGCTCGTTGAACTTCTTGCTGCCTTCCATAAATGGTCTAACGTACCGCAAGCAGTCTTCCAACCCTGAAACTGCGACCTGCAAACAAGTCCTCTTCTTAAAACTTTGTCTAAAAGAGCTTCGCAGCGTTAAGGTGCACGTATACCAATAGGCCTGGCCAATGATCAGAGGATTAGCCAATAGTTTACAGCTACTTCACATATAGAAGCTCAATATTAGTTCGTGGGTTGTGCTTTGCCGATAAATCGAACAAGACTGTGCAAAATCGAATCCTATCTGCAAAAAAACATGGAGCCATTTGTGTCTGATAATGAAGTTCTGAATACATCTTTCATAAAGTTTACGAGAAAGCGAGGAATAAGGCCCATTTTGTTTAGACTTATTTCGGAAACTAATATTCTTTAGCTAAGCCGAACAGACGCAAATGCTTGGCAAGTGATTATATTTCCGTAGAGAACCATGCATACGATCGGCCTGCAGTTGGGTAGGTACTTTTAGCTTCCGGAGGTGATGGTCTTCAGACTCTACTGGTAGGGAAGCATTAGAGACTGCTACTCTTTAAATCTTCAATTTATCTCTTACTAACCATGACCTACAATCGTGCTATTGCGGTTGTTGGCGCACTTTCCTTGCAGTAGCCATGTCAACAGCGAGACAGGAATCTACAACCGCGACATGCATGTGGGTAACAATTTTGGATCTACATGAATGATTTACGTTTTGGTAAAATTTGTACAATTTTATTTTAAACTCAAATTAGCAGATAAATGCACCATCTCAGTTTAGGAGAACCCTTTCATCCCAGATATTGCTAACTTCATGCAATAGTTGAATGGTAAGAATTAGTTTCTGGTTCAGAATACATTAATGGTTGATCCACAGAGGAAAATTGTCTTCGGGTTCAATGCGATTTTCAACATTTCGTTCGCAATAACCGATAAATTAAGGAAATCAGACTTCAAATAAAAACTGATCACTAAACCTTAGAAATCATAACTTTTTAACCGCTCTACTGGACACGCGTGATAAGGACTTCGAATTTTAGAATATTTTACTAAATACAGTTGCAAAAAACATACTATAGGCATGGAGGACAGACAGGAAACTAAAATATACTTGTTAAATTGGACGATAATAGATTCACCTGCAATGAAAGTGTTTGTCAAGTCTAAAACCAAACTCTTCAAAGCATTTCAGATAACATTGCAGGTCTGATTACTTAACAGCCCAAGCTTCAAGTCTTACACTGTTCATAGAACAAAGCAGGGAATTGGATTTCTTGGCACCAATTAGAAACAGTCTCTGGAGGTCTAAGACATCAGTTTATAAGCTTGGTCTAGAATTAAGATGCACACTTACAGTTTCTAGTCTTTGGAGGTCCGGGAAGCTCGTCAATACGCTGGTCTCAAGGTAGAGGTTGCAGGCGAGGACGTAGTTTATAGCTGCAGTCGTGTAATGGTCGCCAACTGCTAGAACAACTCTAAGAGCGACGTCTCTACGGCCAATCGTACAGGCCTTCCACTCACGATCAGCTTCCTCGTCTTCGTTGTCGTCTCCGTTGTCGTCTTCGAATAAATCTGAATGCAAACAGACTCCCATAAAAGTAAGCTTATATTATGTAAAGGGGTCAATCAACAGTGGACATCACTCGTTGAAGTTCCCGAAGATTAGATTAAAGGTATTTTCTTCGTCGGATCTCGAGCGTTCGACTTCGTAAAATCCTTAGGTACTTTAAATTTATACCAATGACAATAAATTAAAACATGGGAAATAGGGTTTGAGTTTTGAAATGAGAGCCACATCTGGAGTCTGTTTCCGAAGCATAAGCGCTTTAAATGTATGGACGCCTAAATTGCTTGCGGTACACCATTCAAGATTTTCTGTGCATGAGTGTAATTCAATAGTTTAATGCTTCAGATGCTTCTGCAATATTTCAGTCACAAGGGTCTATTTTGACGTCTCTCCCGTCTCCTATTGACATGGCAACCTGCAGCATCGTGTTCCTTCTGCAAAATATTTCACTGCACCATAGCACTGAAGCAATAAACCTTATGTCGTCGCTAGATTCTTATAATTGCAGGTACGGTAGTGAAAGAAAATTAGAGTGAATTGAGATTAAGAAAAATCATCGAAGTTCATTTCCCGCTCGATATTTGATCTCATTGAAAATGTAATGGATACTATCCATCAAGAAGCTTTGCCTAGGTATAATACCGCCACAATTCTCCTCATGTAGTTAAATTCCACGTGGGAAAAGTCTAATTTGATTTCCAGTTGTAGACTAACCACAAAGAAATTATTTTCCGCTTCTGTACATCTACCTAAAATAATATCAATTGTACACAGATAGTTCCTGAACTGACCACCTGCTCCATTGCTCCCAAAGCCGAGACCGAAGCCGCAATAATCTCTGGCATCAGTAAGAGGGCATTAAATACAGTGACCAGTTGAAAGTCAAATTATGAACAGCCCCATCCTTACACTGCATCAAGTTGTTCTGCCTCATTTCACAGAAGATGGCGCACACGGCCATTTGTCGAGCAGTCAGTCCGTTAGTTTCGTTGAAGGCATTTTCGGTGGCGGCCAAAGAGTAGAATATCATAGCAAGAGAGGGACAGTCAATTCCTGTGAAGAGGAATGAAGACTTAGTTAAGAAATCAGTTCATATCCGTGAATACCATTAGTTACAAACCTTTATCTCGGCAACCACCTCCCCCGCTTCCACCTCTTACTTCCGCATTGCCTCATTCAGCACTTACCTAACTTTGAATATCATAATTAACGTGTATTAAATATTCACACAAAAACATGCTAGATGGTAAACGATTGACGTGGTTATGTTATTATCATTTAGAGAGAGCAGACAGGAGTAAAACATCAACAGCGTGATTTGTGCAGGTTGAAGTAGTAGTAGTAGTTTGATTTTGTTTTCCACCGAAGTCTCAACGCGAAGTTAATGCAGACTCCTCCGTAGGGCAATTGAAGATTTGATTTGGGTCCTCATGGCAATTGAAGAGTGGCAGAGTAGGTGCAGAGTAGATTAATAGAAGTTCCAACGTAAATTCAACGTAGATACCGAATAGGTAGTAGCAGATACCGAATTGGCTAAACGTAGATAATGATTTAACCTAGATTCAGAATAGATTTAACCTAGATTCAGAATAGATTCAACCTAGATTCAGATCAATTTAACGTAGTAGTTGCTTCTCTTTTCAACCGGAGTCCCAACGCGAAGTAGATTCAGACTCCCCCGTAGAGCAATTGAAGAGTGGCAAAGTAGGTGCAGCGTGGATTATGAGTAGGTTCAATGTAGGCACAAAAGGTTTAACGCAGGTACAGAGTAGGTCTACCGAAGGTGCAAAGTAATGTAAAGTCAATGACACGAGTACAAAGTAAATTGACGTGGCTACTAAGAAAATTTGATAGATACAAATTAATTTTCACGTAAAATACAGAGTAAATCTAACTCGGGTACAGAGTATACTAAACATAGATATAAAGTTCGACATGTATGCCAAGTAGGTTGATTGCAGAAGCAGTAAGTTTTCCATAGAGGAGTGGTAGCAGCCCCCTCCGTTCTCCACAGGAGCTCCAACGTGATTTCACAGTGTGCTCCTCCTCAGAGCACGACGATCCGTTGATTTTTCACCGCTTCGTGCACGAAGTCAAAGAAAAATTTTCGATTAATACGCAGGGATGACAGCGAGTTCGGGATCATAGATGATTCTGACCTCGCTACCCCTATACCGCCTCGTACAGGCCCGTATGTTTATTGGAAGCGATCAGTTTTTTTCAGTGTTCCGCTTCTGTGATTACGCGTTGCATGTTGCTCGGGGGGCTCAAGAAGGCTCGTCGGGCTGCTGCGAATGAATCACAATCTCTACTAGTTAGTGTTTCACGCTGATTGGTGGTGCGTACGGTCCCAAGTCTACGTTCATCAAGTGATTGTGAGTTGTTCACGTGGGTTTCGTGCATTGACTATTAATGAACACTTTGCCTCTCTTATTAGAAAACCTCTGTCCCACTCTCCCACGGCTTGCTTCTTGCACCTCTGCACCACCATGGTTTCGGAAAGAAGGCTGAAGAGGTTTACTGGGGAATGCTTGCCTCGGCTGCGGCTTGAAACTTTTCGTAAAGTTGGGCGACGATTTCGTGTTCCGACATGCTTTCTTGGAGGTTGTCCATTTCACTCCACGCGATGTGTGCCGAGTATTTCACCCAGCTGGCTTTCCGGTAGTTGAATCAAAGTTCATGTGGGGCAGGGTTTCTCTGTAGTTTGGTGAGAAGCGATATGATGACAGGGTAACGGTCGCTGTAGTGTGTTGAAGGCAGAATTCCCCAAACGAGTTGGGGTGCCAGAGTGGGGGAGCATATGGATAAATCGATGGCAGTTTCCCTTTCGGGGGTGATTTGGGTGGGTTGTCAGTCGTTGAGAAAGACCAGGTAGTGAGTGTTTATGATGTTGGTCATTATCACTCCCCTGGGATCTGTTCTCATGCATCCCCATGATTCATGGTAGCTGTGGAAGTCTAGGGAAGAGCACTGGTGAAGGCAGTTGGCTTTGCAATTTGGTCAATAGTGCTTCAGAGAGGTCATGGCTTCTTACCGTAGATGGATACCACTTTTATTGGCCTCGAGACAAACATCTTTACGGCGATAGCTTGGAGTCATGTCCTCAGGGGTAGGCGGAGGTGAGGTACACTTTGGTGGATCATAAGTGCCACTCCGCCGTGAGCAGTCACGTTGGTGTGGCCTTCGCGGCGGTGTATGAAATATTGGGAGATTCTGACGGTGGCAGTCTCCCGGAGTTTGATCTCTTTGAGGCCTATCACCAATAGTGTTTGGGTGGCGATTAATGATAGTAATTAGTCTTTCTTCTTTTAGAGTCCCTGGCAGTTCCACTGGAGTATTATGGTGTTCATTTTGAAGGCTGTTCGCACTCTGGCCTTGATGATCTAGAGTGGTCGCATGATTTGCTAGAGCTTTTGTGGTGCTCGCGTTTTGGAGTTTGCCCAGGGGTTCCGGGCTGGAAGAGTTCACGGGAGTGTCTGCCTTCGGTGGAAGGTGGTCTGCTGTGGTTGCTGCAGTCGCGGCTGCAAGTGCTCTTGTGGGAAGACGAGGGTGTGGGCTCTTTGTGTTTGCTTTGTGAGCGAGTGCGCTCTTCTTCTAAGGTAGCCTTTATTATCTGTGTGGGTGGTTTTGTAGAGTGCGAGGTATTTGGGCTAGGCAATAGGACTGGTTGTGCAGAGGTCTTGCGTATGAGCTCTGCGAAAAAAGAGCTGTCAGCGAGGCCGTGATAGTTCTCGCTGAATGTGTTTGTACGTCAGGTTTGTTAGCGGGGGATCTTGTCCCTCACAGTAGTTTTCCACGAATGGAGTCGCAATTGAGACAGGTAAAGGTAGTTGTGGGTTTTGGTCCTTACGGGCAGTCATTTGAGTGTTGTTACTGATCTTTTTGCTCAGTTGCGCCTGGATATCGGAGGTTTCCTCATCTCTTTGCCTTTTCGTTTTTCCTAGTAGGGAGCCTTGCTGTGTGGTCGATTATGGGGGATGCATGTATCTCTTTGTCCTCCTGGTCTTTGCATAAATAATTTCTAGAACTGCGAGTCTCTGGTGCGTGGCCGATCGCTGGGCTGAGTGAGAAAGCACTGCAGCCAGGTAGGAGTGTTCGAGTCTCGTTACGATGTCGTTCTGATGTGTGGATGTTGTCGGGGGAATTTGTTTGGATAGCTTGTTTCCGTGTAACTCTGCGTTCGTCTTGTGTGATTGTTTTTTCTTTACGGTCCATGTCTATTGAGCAGTCGCGGTCGCCTGCCTCATGGAAGCATGAGCAGTGGTAGCATTTAGGGTGGCGGACTGTGCAGTCTTTACTGTCGTGCTCGCTAGCGCATTTCATGCAAAGTTGGGGTGTGTGTGGCTGGCAGTATGCGATGACATGGCCGTATTCTATGCATTTTAGCATATAGGGGGCCATGTTGCTACTGGGTAGGTTTTGGTTCTTCCTTGTTCACCCGGGATTACTGTGAATTCTGGTGCGTCATGTCCCGAAAAGGTAATTTGGTATGCAGTAGAATTTGCGTTACGTGATTCAATCCATGTTGCTTGACGAACTTCTGTAACTCCGTAGTCTTCAGCTAGACCTTCAGCGAAAGCACAGAGGTCTGATGTAGGCGTGTAACGGGAAGTGTGTATAATCAGTTTGGTATCGTTGAAGGACTGATGCATTTCAACTGTGACAGAGTTTATTTATGTGAGTAATCTTTTGTATAGCGTTACTTTGCTCACGTTCTGTGATGTAGGCCAGATATTACTTTCCCCGTCGGTGTATTTCTTTCGGTTTTCCTCCTAGTTGTTCGAGGAGCGACTTCATCATTATAAATGGGTTGGCTGAAAAGGAAACTTTGTTTGCACCACTTTCGGTGAACGTTATGAGGAAGTGGGTGGGGAAATGGTGCCGATCTTCTCTCCCGGGTAGGAGGGTCTTTTAGAAAGAGCGCATCGAGACTACAGCCTCTCGTCGCCCGACCCAGTGATCTATCAGGTATTGGAGGATAGCTCTCTCCTTCTCCTCCTCTGGGCAGTCTCTGTGTCCAGTGGGGTGTTAGTCTACTTAACAATAAAAACAGTGCTGTTCTTCGGATTGGCATCACTGGGGATCTTCCAGTTTGCCGTGGTCGTCCTGGGAGCAGTATGAGCATCTTTGCATGCAATTACAGTTTCTTCTCGTGTGTCCTTATTTCTAACATTTATAACATTGCATCGGAAGTCTCAAATGGTATGACGTTGGTTTTGGTGGGGCAAAAGGGAATGTCCAGATATTATGGTGGAGTAGGGCAGTTGAATTTTAGTATTAGGGCTGTGGTAGTCTCTTCTTGATGTGATCTTCGGTGCAACCATTGCTTCGACAACGCAGTCCTCTTATTGAACGAATCCAATGATGTACTCCTCGATTTCCTTCTTCGGGATATCCTCAACGTTGATCGAACCTGAACTTGTAGAGAAAGTCGGGTGTTGTTCTAATATGCATGGCTTTCCACAGAGTTCGTTTTTGGAGAGGATCGTGTCACTTTGAAGTTCTGGGTCTACTCTGATGGCAAAGCGTTCGTCGCCACTGGTGGCGACGCTCAGGACTGGGCAGCCAGTTAAAGAGCCTAGCTCTTTTTGCAGAGTGTATGGACAAATATCCGGTCTGTCGTTGGCGTCGAACGTGATCTTCATGTGTTCTGGAAAGGTAGGACTAATATTGAACAAGTTGTGTTCATTGAATGGTGTGTATTGTTTCCTCCTTGCAGCCCTTGGAGCTCTGTTGGGATTTTGGTTGGGTGTAGAGTTGTCGGAGTAGTCGTCAGATGTAGAGGTGGAGGTACTTGTGTAAGTTGCGGGTTCTTTAGTTGGTTTGTTTTTTACTAGCTCGTGGATATGGAGGAAATGGTCTTGACATGATCCTCGCGTCTCGTTAGACGGTCGTCAATTGTGAAAGGTTTTTCGGCGAAAACTTCCGCCTCTCGCTCAGAAAGGCCGGTCGCGTGGCTCAGCAGATTCAATATTTTCTGGACGTTCATGGTCAACTCGTAGATGCGGCCGTCCATAAGGTTGTCTTCTGCCGAAGTGGTGCTGGTCATCTTGGCAAGGCTGATGTTCTTGACAGTTGGAATCTTGGTCTTCTGTGCTCTGGAAGGGATGCTGGTCCCTCCTAAATGCAGTTTCTTTCTACTCCCCATCGGCCCCCTGGTTCGCGCCAGGGGCCAAGAGGCTCACTCTTGCTGGCCTACTAGCTGGCTATGGCGACTATATAGGTAACGTTACACGACCACCAATTTAAAATGAAGGCAAACGTGCGGAGTAAGGTCCCAGCACAAACTAGGGACCAGCCTCTGCTATCTAAGGGGTTCTCTGAAAAGACTCGTTAATAAACCGAATGTGAACAAACTCTGGTACCTTGCACAAGGAAATGCTTATGAAGAGGATTGAGTTCGGAAGGTGTGATTGGCTTAAGAAGTGTAAGAGCAAAGGAGAGATTCGCTCAGCGAAAGAAGTCTGTGAATATCCAGTACTTGGCGAAGGGAACTTACGTGTTCCGGGCCTTCATGGATCTGATAATGACCGATTACAGGTTTATAAGAAAGAGATTGTGGAGAGAGTTGGGGTTGATCAGATCAGTAGACAGTTTATAAAAAGTTTCAATTCACGAAGACGAAAGACTGGGTTATGTGTACAAATTAGATAAATAATCAATGTACAAGATGATAATTCCAGTTGCCACAAAGCTGTTGGAAAACCTTATTTAAATAACGGGCGAAATCATAAAATTGATTAAGGGATTCGCGCAGACTTTCAATTACAGGGTTGAACCTCTGACATGCAGTTCATGCTGCATATACTTATCGAATTATGTTCAACAAGATAAAATTAAAGTTATATGAACATAACTATTGTTAAAATCACAAATGCTCGTTAAGAGAGATTATGAAAGTTCAGACGGCAGAGTCTGACGTGAGAAGGGGGCTTTTGGTACTATACTTAAATCCTTTTAGTCCTTCTTCGAGATTAGCACGTATAACTTGACAAAGAAAGACTACATTCAAATGTTGACAAACATCCTCACTATATCGTTATCAAAGAATCAAACCTTGGTTGGAGAGACTAAACATTAATGGGGTAATTGACGCATCGGAAAAAGAGCTCTTCTCTATCATTCCTCCTCATACCGCCTGCACTTCTACTCAATTACATTCTTAAAAATAACGAATTATTGTTTGTGTGGATTTTTGGCATCTTAGCACAAGGCAAAGCAGAAATCCAATCACTTGAAGTATATTTTTATTCAAATTAGTTTCACTCCTTTATGATAGAGTTTCACGCTCTGGCGTTGCGGTAATGTAGGCACTCACCAAGTTCAAGTCTGTCATACTCCACGCGGCAGAGGCAAGTTTCAAACATCTGCAAGCAAGACCTCGTGACGATGGAGACTTGTTGATGACAGCGGCAGTTGCTGTGGTCTTCTGTCATCAGCACTGTCAGGGCAGTCAGCACAACAGAGCTGACGGCGTGTTGCAACATCAGAAAGGGGTAGAACTCTTCACAGTAGTTCCTCAGCAGGTTGGTGCTAAAAATGAGGGCAGTCCACGCAAACCCGAGTCCAGTATAAAACCTTGGAAAATGACAAAATATTTAGTAGATTCACGCTGGATAAAATTGCGTGAAGAGAGTAACGTCTAGAGATCAATCCTACACAAAAAATCCTGGACAGGGATTCTTCGCCCTCTACCACAATATGTTTGGTCATTGAATGGTATCTTCAAATATGTTCGAGAGAGGTTCAAATTTTCAGCCAGGTGTAGAGTCCGTCTGTCACCAGGTGTCGAGTCCGTCTGTCACCAGGTGTCGAGTCCGTCTGTCACCAGGTGTCGAGTCCGTCTGTCACCAGGTGTCGAGTCCGTCTGTCACCAGGTGTCGAGTCCGTCTGTCACCAGGTGTCGAGTCCGTCTGTCACCAGGTGTCGAGTCCGTCTGTCACCAGGTGTCGAGTCC
>SDVV010007776.1:0-17576 GCA_016164225.1 Gammarus roeselii | reverse complement strand
AGGGTCTCAAGGGAGTCCCAAAAGGCCCCAGAAAGATCCAAGTGGACCACCCCAAATCCACCTGGTCTCCCAAGTCCCCCGGGTTCCCGAAACCCCGGGTCCTCGAGTCCCGCGGATCCCACGAGTACCTCCTCTCCCTGGGTCACCTCCTCTCAACCAACCTCGATACATATAATAATAATGATAAAATTCAAAATTTATCACCATGAAAAAAGGGCAGAGAAAAATAATAGAGCCCAAGCAAGAAGAAATGATAAAATACTAAAATAAAGTGTTAATGATCTATAAAATGAATAAGCATCCATCCACCCCAAAAATAGCAGGAATGGAAAGAAGAAGAAGGAAAAGTCGTAGAACTTGGCTGTTATTTGCCACCCGAAAGGAGAATAGTTAGAACCGATATGTGTATGTTTGAGTGTGCGTGCGTGTGTATGTGTGCAACGACTATTAGGAGATTTGTTAAGAAGGAGTATGAGACAAGTTCAGGGACATTTGAACTAAACGTAAGATGCAAATGAGGTAAATAAAAGGTGAGCTTATCAGGATGGTGGAGAAAAGTTGAGATAGTGAAGGGTGAAGAAGAGGGGATTCTGAAGGGAAATAAGGGTATTCATCTCCCCGGTTGGGCCTTGACTCCATGCGGCCCGTGAACCCAACAGATGCCTAGTAAGGGGGGAAAAGTTACAAACCGTATTACAAATGGACATACGTTTCTTCCTTCTACAATTTTACGCCAGAAATACGGTCTCAACTCTTCAGGCAAACGCGGATTCTCTACGACAGAAATACGGTCTGAACTCTTTAGTCAAACGCAGGTTCTCTAGATTTTGATTAAGGAGTCCAGTCCACCGACGCGACAAGTGTCTGCCAGCTTCCTCGTCGGGAGCGCGCAGGTTTTCTATCAACTGATTTCGGGTTGGAACTTTGCTAGAGCAAACAATTTTAACTATACTATGAGTCGCTCTCCGGTGGAGATGGACACAGTTTTCAATTTATGAACATTTTTAGCGAACAAATGTTATCCGGGGATAATGAAGACTAGTCGACGGTTTCTTACTTTAATGCAAGAGGCAACTCAATGCTGGGTTCAGAGGGGAACTCGATCGCATCTTCATCGGCCTCCATTTCTTCATCTTCGCTGATGTCCTCATCAGTAGTGACTTCTTCTTCATCATCGTCGTCAGACTCATCCTCGGCCACAGCTCCACATTTTTTAGAGCTCTTCAGTTTCATCTTACCGTCCTTCATGACGAACTTCTGAAATTCCTGCGTTTCGCGGTCCCACGTGCAGTAAAGTCGCGCGCCGAAATTAACGACTTTAGTGTAGCCCAAAAGTTTCTGGAACAAAAAATGTCATAAGTCGACCAAAAACGACCGCGAACAATTGCAAGCTAATCAATCAGATAGATTAAGTGGGTCCATCTCTAACCAAGACATTAGCGCCCGTGCTTTGTCGTTTCTCAGACGACAGCAGGAGTTGAGTTATAGACAGGAATTCGCGCCCGTGCTTTGTCGTTTCTCAGACGACAGCAAGAGTTGAGTTATAGACAGGAATTCAATCATTTTTTTAATGTTATTAGGTACGTTGACACAAATTAAAACGGCTAGATTTCCAGATAAGACCAAGGCTCTGCTGTTCTAATCTCATGGAGAAGCAGGGCAGAAGAAATAGGAACCCTCTAATGAGCACACTTCAGACTTTTGATTTAGGCCTCATTCACACTTCATATACCTAGGGATCCAGATACAGACACCAGGCCGAATCCCCCAGAAAGGGGGGTGGCCGACGGCAAGGCGCACCTCACACTCCTTTCGTATACTCACACAACTTAGCCCTTTGCCGCTAGAGGCACGTGCAGTAAAGAATGACCTGGTAAAAATCTTCAGCGCAATAGATATCTTAGCTGCCATCAGTAATGCTGACATACCTCAACAACACATAAAAAATTTAGTTGGTGACATTCACAGAAACCAAAACTTCTAACGAGGACAACTTTATTCTCTACAAAATAGGAACGTGTCGTTCAAACACTCACAGTCCGCCAGCACCACACTGTGTGGCTGGTGGCTCACACAGATATCATAAGAGCCAACGCAGTGTTGATCCACTCACTAGCAGTTTGGACTGATTGACTGTGACTCTCTTGCCCTTGACGCAGAGAGTGAAGGCTTCCAGCACCTCCGGAGCACCTGTGCCGGCGCCCTGCTTAGTGACGCGAGTCTTCAGGCCGAGCTCGCGCATAAGAGGTTCTTGTGTATAGTTGTAGCCTTCCAGTACACCAGGCTCGAGCTCGATGGTAATGGGTGCGCGGCAGCCGGGCCGTGCGTGTGTTTTAACCTTGTAGTCGTTGAAGAAACTACGAACAGTTTAGATTAGAAAAGGTTGACAAAGAAGTTCATGCACAACTTTTGTTTTGGCTGAGTATTGAAAAGACATGTAGCAGACGAATCTTTTGATGTGGAATCTTTCAAATATCCATTTCCAAATGCGAGGTGCTGACCGACGTTCACCCAACTGGCTAAAAAAACTCAAAATCGTCATCCATACCAATGGCAACCGAAGATAATCAAGCCCAAATGACGCTACACGTGGAATACTTGGACTAATGGCTATCATCAGTCGATGCACAGCAGAAACAACTGCATAATTCAACGTTCTCATAAAAATGCCTGTGAAATTAGATTTTAGATACAAAAAGAATGCATGACTATGCAGATTGAAGTAAAATGCCTAATCCCCAAAAGTGGGTTGGCCGACGGCAAGGCGCCCCACTCATCTCGTGCACTCGCACCCATAACAAAATTTAGCTAAATGGACCAACCAACACACTTTGGGTCAGGAGTGAGGTCAGAAATTAGTGTCAGCAGCAAGAACCAACAGCTTCTACCGCTGCTGCATTCTAATTGTCAGGCCCTTCCCACCCCGTTTCTCAAGGTGCCGCCAAGAGCGGGAAAGCGCATCAAAGCTGTCAGTACTCATTCATTCACACCTCATCTCCACTCACGCCTATCAATTGCACATTCTCTCCTCCTCAAAATCTGTTTCACGCGATCCATCCACATAAATTTCTAACTATCTCCCTGCTTACATTGCTCTTTTACCCATCTCTCTTCATCCATCTTCATCATGTGTCCGAGCCAACTTCCCCACCACTCCCACTCTCATTCTCATTCAAACACTCTGGTCATACCTTTCAAACACATCAATCTTCTCTTTCACGCCTCTGCTCCCCACATCTCCACCCCAAAGTACACAGTCGTGATAACTACCACCTCGCACAACCAAAACTTTACACAAGTCCTCCACTCTCGATTTCACCTCATTTTCCATTAGTTCGATCTTCACGCGAGAGCCCTGTAATTGACACACTGAACTTCCTCCAATGACTCTCCATTATGTAGAAACACATTCTGCTTGCATTATTATACTTTCATCCACATTAAATTGCAACTTCCTCCTCTCACACACGCAACCTAACTCTGAAACAAGTCTACACAGTCTCCAAATATGCCATTAGTGCCGTATCATCCATAAACAGTAACAGACGCAACTGCTAACTCTGCCTAGTTTTACCAAACATCTCAAAACCTTGACCCAATACACTTGCATTCAGCCTCATGGCCTCTCAACGTCTGGTGACAGAAGCCTTAGCGCTCTAGAAAACCTTGACACTATAATATAATCTCTACCACTCCATCCATGTAGCTACAGATTGAACAGCCATGGAGACAACGCAATCTTATTCCAGCAACATTCACTGGGAACCAAAAAACTCACACATGGTCTGCTGTCAACATTGAAATTCAGGACTGCTCATGACCCAGTTCTTCAACCAATCCTTACAACGCCTCCCTGTCGACCCCATCGTAGGTCTTTTCTAGGCCCATGAAGGCCCAAAACACATCCTTCTATTTCCAAGGTACTTCTCACAGACCTGTCTCACAGCAAATATCTGATCTGCACACTTAAAGCCACGCTGTTTATCACCTATTGCACCATTCTTACAGTCTCTAATCCTTTCGATTACCACTCTTCTAAACAAATTGTACACCACACCCTACAAACCGATACCTTGAGAGTTGCTGCATCCATTTTCACCTCCTTTGCTCCTTTACAATGCAACAATGAAAGCATGGTCACTGAATCGGCACAACACCAGCTTCACCAACAATTCAACTACTGTTACTGAACCCCTCATCAGGCAACCGGTGGAAAGGAAGTTCAAAATGGGGGCTTTCTCTACTTTCATCATCTCTACTACTTCCTCCTCCTCTTCTTTAGTAATGTCGTAACAATTTTTGCTTCCAAAAACGGCCTTTGTGCACTATCACTCACAGCAACAGTCAGCCTCAATGACATTCTCAACATTTAGAACCTCAAAATAATTAGCTCATCACTTCCACTCATCACCACTCACCAAAAACAACTGGCCATTTACATCTCTCATCACCTCCTTCTTCCCCATCTCACCTTTCCTCACCTCTCTAGAAGATTATTTTGTTCTCAACATTTCGGCGCAATTGCCTAGAACACTAATCATTAGCATCGCTCTTTGCTTTACTCACCAGAATCTCCACACGCTCCACTACTCTCTATAGTTGTCATAGGCTAACTTGCCTGCAAACTCCTCAAACAAAAGCTTGACTTTCCCGCACCACCGTCTTTCTGACCTCACAGTTCCACCATTTGCAACAAATTCTACACGTCGCTAAGCACACACATATTCGCAGATCTCAACATCGCATCTCAGAACGTCTCTCAGGACTTCTTCCTCAGTATTTCACAGGTCCTTCCTTTTCATAATCATATTTCTCATTCAAAGACTGCTGCTGACACTTCTTAGGTTTGATTGCAGCATTCAGTTTCTCTTCCAACTTGGCCCCACTCACAGCCTTCCTTCCACCAGTAAATAACCAGACATTTCTTCACTCTCCCTGCTCGACATCCAACTGACTCACCTACTACTCTTCTTCACCCATGTGTACTTGTAGTTATTTAGCTTCTTGAACAAGCTTTTTTTCCACCACCATCTCCCGTTCAATGCACTACCCTATCAGGTTCACTCCAGTCTTATCTACCTGGAACACCATACCACCCACAACCTTTCTCCATCACTACATCTATAATTCTTGCATCCAGGTCCCCCTCTAGCACCACTCCAAGTCTTCCATCTAGGTCTCCTATGCACTAACTCAGACTAGTCCAAATATACTTACTCTCCTCCTCACTCTTTTCACTACCTGGTCTGTAATCATTCGCATACTCCCATCTTTCTATAGCTACATAACATTTACCATCCTCCCACTCCAGAACATCTATGTCCAACCAATCACTCGGGAACATCACCACATCCTCTTGGGCTCAAACTTTGTCTACGCCTGACTTCCTTCTACTTGCCACACCAAACTCACATTTGTAACCACCTTTTAGCTTTGTCTCACTTAGCACCAATCTCTCCAATTTGCTTCATTCCTACTAGAATTAGACATATAATCGAACCTAAGAAAAGGGTTTGGTAAGGCGTGAACATCTACTTCTCTTGTTTGTCATGCCATCTCAGAGGAAGGGATCTCTAGCCTCTTTGCTCTGCCACTAATTCTTGTCTCTTGCAACATGTAAGAGGTTACAATAGCAGTAGTCTTACTCCCGCCACTGGAAAGTTGTTGTGATTGTTTAGCCCTAGCTTCTCTTGCGGTGGAAGATCCGAGGCCGGCGCAACAACCAAAAGCCTGGATAGCCATATATGTGTGCATTTTGAGAATGTTATGACTGGTGCAGGCAGATATATTACCTACACCTACACCCCTGAGAAACTTGATGTGGTCCCGCGGGTGCTTCCACAGATCACGCGCCGACGTCATATTATGCTTGAGCATGCCAGGTGCTATGACTGGGCGCGATGGCGTACTCGAATGTATCGGGTGCGTCCCGGCACCACAGGCACAGATCGGATGAGGCATTCCCTAGTCTATGTTGGTATGATTAGAGGGCCATGTGGTGCTTGCACCGGAGCCTCAAAAAGGTGAGAAGTCATCCTTCTTCAGTGAGTGCTTGGAGGACCATTTTGGCTCTACGATCGGTGGGCTTGACATGGATTCAGTATGTGGTGGCAGGGATGGGCAGGTTCATCATCTTGTAGAAGAATTGTCCCTCTCATATCAAAATGTTTGAGAGGGAGAGCCTTGGTTTCCTCCCATAGATCATGAAAGGGTGCAGTCTGTGTACAGCCTGTTGTGATGTGTATAGGTAAACTCTGTATTTTTGTGAGAAGTTAATATGTGTGGGAGCAATGTCATAGCACCAGGCAGTGTTTGCATCGGAAATAATGGGTTTGATGAAGTTTGAATAGTGTTCCTTGAGATGTCTGTACACGATTGCATGAGGCATGTTCAGTCCAGGTTATCTTTAATGCTGTTGTATGTGCGAGATTTGAACGTGCTTCCTGTGCCCAATGCTACTCTAATTCATATTAGGGCTCAAGTTTAACCAATAACCAAAAAACGGTTCTTGTTCAAACTTTGAGTCAGTTATGTCAACTCTTATGTAGTAGTAGTAGTTTCTTCCGTTTTCCAGCGGAGTCCCAATGTGAAGTTAATGCAGACTCCTCTGTAGGACAATTGAAGAGTGGCAAAGTAGGTGCAGCGTAAATTTCGACTAGGTTCAACGCAGATTCCAAGTAGGTTCATTGTAGGTTCCGAATAGGTTTAACATAGATACAGAGTAGGTTTAACATAGATACAGAGTAGGTTTATGGTAGATACAGAGTAGGTTTAACGCAGACACAGAGTAGGTTTAACGTAGATACCGAGTAGATTTCGTGTAGATTCAGAGTAGGGTTAACCAAGTAGGAGCAGTAGCCGCTTCCCGCAACGCGGGAGCCCCAACGCAAAGTTGCCGCTTGACACCCTGCAGGGCCCCTGCGGGTGTCCAAAGATACATAATTATCTAACTAATCCAAAAATGATCACCATGAAAGAGGGCACAGATAAATAATAGGCCCACAGAAAAAATAGGAATACAATACTAAAATAATGTGTTAATGATTTATAAAAAGAATAAACATCCATCCACCCCAAAACTCATATAAATCACACATAAAATTGACATGTGGCTGCTGCCAAACAAAGTATTAAGGGCAAGGGTGACACCCCTTATACATTAAGTTATATTGTAATCAAAAAGTAAAATAAATACCTGTTGATATGATTGATGCTGAACCAAACCATGAATTTGAACTAGCAGACATGGGAGAAAAATTAAATAACCAAATAGCTACATAGCTAGTAGCTACAACAGTCATTAAAGTCCAACCTTAATCCCAAGCATACAACTATGTATCTAAAAAAAATACTTTCTTCTTCTGCCTTGCAACTGTATCAACTAGTGACTGCCTTGCTGCTATATGTACCAGTAACTACCTTACTTCGGCCAACTTGCCTTAATGCTCCATTGCAACTAGCAACTTGCCTTGATACTGACATGCTGTGACATATCTCAACCAAATTTGAAAGGCACAAAAGGGTTACCTTTCTGTAGTAGCTACACTTCACCAAATTTTTCAACTTACTCAAGCACATAATCAACAGATTCATTAGTGAAGAGTATGCCTCTCTGTCCCAACAGCTCCTGAGACACAAGGTGTAGGTTGGCATCTGCTTCTTCTGCTTCAGTCCTACCCAACCCTATCTGCAGCACTTTGTTTTTACCAAGGAAAAACCTGCAACACAAAAAATAAAACAGTCATGAGTTTCAAAACAGCAAAACTGTGGTAGATACATGGTAACTACTACAGCAGAATTACACTACTTCATCGCACTAAAACAATTACTACAATATCAAGCCATCAAACTTTTAGCTAGAAATAACACACCATAGCATTATGATATAAATGGCAATATAAAACTGTGCAGAGTCAACTGGGTTTTGAACTAGTTAGCAACATTGTTATTCTGTTGCTTTTTTATGAGATAAGTCAATGCTTATCAACTAAATAGGAAGAGGCTCCTCAAAATTTATGCTCCATTAGTGCTTTGCAAAAACAAAAAACTCTTATAATCTGGATAGATAGCTATAGCTTGACAGCAATACAAATCAAGTGTGCACAAAGTCCTATCTTCTAGCTAAATCATAGCAACATTATACAGACAAATCAAAATCCTTCTAAGCTATATTAAATATGTTATTCTTGATATCCTTATCTAATTTCATCTCTATATCTTGTGCAAGAAGTTAGCTAATAGTCACATGAGAAATTATTAAAAATTAGCTACAATTTTAGGACTCCTGATTGGATCAACATGACTTATAAGCTATGGTACCCAGTGTTGTATCATTTATAACCTAGTAGCAGAGTGACAACTGCCTTTTCTTACTTGCTGCGTCTGAATTTCTTCCTTAAATCTTGTATGAGGTCAGTACGAGGATTCACAAATTTGAATACAATTAATCTGTCATATTGATGTACAAACTGACGAACTTTATCTGCAAGTCCTCTTTTCCATTCCACTTTCTTCTTTTCTATTGAGGTAAAACTATCTGAAATAGAAAAGGAAAGGAAACATTAAAAAAAATGGATTGTTTCAGTCTCTCACAAGTAACATTACATAATTGCTAGCAAGTAAATTCTTCCGTCCCATAGTTGTATAAATAAAGCTCTGCCTATGTTACTTTTCTTCAATGTGAATCATAGTGTGCCAAAATTCATGCAATGTGGGCTAAGCTTTTGCATTTTCAATCAAAATCCATGTATTATTTAGACAAACTTGCAACCATTGCAATACCAGTCTCATATGAGGCACAGAGCATGACTTAACAGGAGAAGGAATAGAGCTGAAATTAGTCAATCAAGTGCCATATTTTAGAAAAACACAAAATTATATAGGAAAAAGTCACAAACTTCACCAGACTTTGTATACACAATTACTGCAGTCTGCCCTTTCAAGAGTAGAGAAGTGTTGCAGTTATTGACAGTATTTTGTCAACGACTCAATAATAATACCAATTTGGGAGTTGGGACCAAGAATTTTGTCAACTCTGAAGAAATGTTATGCTTTCCATCAGTTTATACCAGTCTGGATTAGGTGGATTGATATCTCTAACAATGCCTTTGAGGGCTAATATTGACAGCTGGGAGGCTCTTTCAAAATCCAGCAAGACATTGGCTGTTTTCCTATCTTAATTAAAAGATAAGGAAAACTAGTCTCAGTGTCAGAGGGTTAGAATGCCACTAATGTACCCCCTTGTGTGTTGTAAGAGGCAACAAATGGAGGTGGAGCAGAGGGCATTGGATCCAATCCCTTGTAAAATCTTACATCTGTGATTGATAAATGTGCGTTGTTGAACTGTCACGGTAAATACATAATGTACGTATAAATGTGGTCTTTCCCATACCATCGACAGGGGTGATTTTCCACGGTCGGCAACATTGGGGTGACTCCCCGCACCCCCCTTTAAGGCACGATAACATCGGAAAGGACACTCTTCGACTACATGTCTTGAAAGAACGGGTCTTTGTTTGTGAGTTTCAGCTGCTTGTAGAAATTTGATACGCGCACAGAATTCATGAGAAATTGCTGAAGTGAAGGTGTGTTTTTCAGGTCCCTGATAATTTTGGTTCAGAAAAATCAACAAAGCTAGAGATACGTAGCTTGAGTTTCCATTGGATTAGGGCCAGATTTTGTGGTGATGCTTGAAATGTGTTGTACTTTGTTGCATATGAAAGATTTTGGAAAGAAATGTAAACTTTTGAAGATAGCTTGCAATATGGAAATATACAACTGCGGGGAATCACCACAGGTGAAAAAACTTTCGGGGTGATTACCCGCACATATTTTGTTGATAAATATTTTTGTTTTTCTTTAATGAAAACTACTTAAATGCAATTCTTCACACATATGATGACATCTGGAAGTAAATGACCTAAAATAATGACACCACAGCTAATTTAAAAATGTGTAACTAATTTTATAATGACCAGATATTTAAAACACATGGTGACAAGTCTAGGCCCAAATGTTAACTTATGTTTAATGCCCAGGAACGATATTTTTCATCCTATTTTCAGATCAAGATAACATACGCTTACCTAGTATGACTTGTATTCATGTTAATGCAATAAGTTTGCTATAGAATTGACTAAATATATACATTTTTTACATGTTTTATCATATTATTAAAAAGATTGTTTTTTATAATATTTGATCATTTACTGATATTTAGTCATAATTAGTTTAGGATGTGGAGAAATGGCTTCCAGTAAAGTTAGATTGCCATTATTGAAGAAAAACTATGTTTCCCGCAGCAAAATCCGGAAAAAGATCCTTCGACAGTCAGGTAGGAAGGCAGCAAAAGGTGAGCATCAAAAACACCTGTCACAGACGTAATATTTAACCTCACATTTTATTTTAAGCAATTGATGTCTACTAATATAGGCATGCTCTTTTGATTGGTACTGACAAACTTTAATTCGCATTTCAATTATTGATAAATGGGGGGTGCGGGAAGTCACCCCGTTCGGTGCGGGAAGTCACCCCGTTCGGTGCGGGAAGTCACCCCCGATTGGGGGCCATAGCTCATTGCACGGTTTTTCGTAAATAATTTTTCTTCAATTGATGATAGAATATTGAAACTTACGGTGCTTCATGATCATTATAGTAGCTATATACACCGTAAATATGAAGTTTCTCTGTTGCGTACTTTTTGAGTTATTTCAAAGTATGCACAAAATGTGGGGAGTCACCCCAGTCGACGCTACTATTAAACTCTTCAGAAGCTGTGCAGAAATACTAGAGTTTTTGAGGGCGGCCCAATCGCTTCCTGGGCTGTGATGTTGACAAACCTTCATCTTCTTGGTCACAACCCTTTGTTTTCTTGGTCCGCAGTATCAACCAATTCAATCAGCCAGGGAATTGAGAGCAAGCAATCTCAAAATGCTTCCACATTTGTCAGAACAAACTATTCAGCGAAACTACTTTGTGTGCATAGTTGCCTTGTGTGTTTGCAGCCTGGACTAGAGATGGGGTGGGGCATGCTGGGGGTCTGGGAATGTTCAGGTATTCATCTAGCTAATGGACAACTTATGGCCCGTTATTTTCAGGTTCTTTTTCAGCATCCTTGGCGTGTAATCCCACTTCTTGGCAGCCTTCTGCCTTTCAGGAACTGTCCCCAGTTGGTGGAAAGGGCATAAGAGCACCAATTTGCATCTGCTGCAATCCAAGGTCCTGAGGTGGGTGCTGCCCAGGAAGTGGAGACCTGTATTCCAGCACTGTTCTACACATGTCCACAACCTGGAATTATACCCAGAGGACACTCTTGGTCAGGGTGGCAATTCATCGGGCGTAAAGCCTGTAGAGGTGCTGCAACATGCCAGAGAGGTGCCCAAGGGAGGAAAAGCCAGTAGGGTGCCATTTAGAGAGCAGCACACCCAAGGTGTCCAATTTTATTCCATAGCTCAGGTGAGCCTGGTATCAGTGGTCAATACCTGGTTTGGCGTGCACTGAGTTGATAATGGTTTGGCAGGCTCCATGACCTTGCCTCTTAACAGCTTGGGTGGGCATTTGCCACTGCTTACAAGTATTTGGGCAACGGCAGTGACAGGCTTTGGTGACAGACACTGGCAACAGGTCTGACAGTGGCAGCAAATAGTGTAACTGACTGGCAGCAATTATAATCTCAGGATGACATATTGGTGGCACACAGTGCATACTCTTGAGACTGGGAATAGTGGTTGACGAAAGGGCCTGTATGATTTTAGGTTAGATACCTAAATTCAGAGGTCCATCTCCACTGGGATCATGCAAGTCTTCACTGCTGGCATTAATGTTCATCAATTCTGAAAGGTTTGCCCTTTTGTGGTAACTTTTCATTCTCGTTTGTATGTATAAAAAAATCCTCTTCATCAGGTTCTTCTTTTAGCACTTTTTTTGTTGCCTAGTCCTAGGTTACTAAATTCTTGTTTGTTGGTAGCTATATGCTTTGTTCATGCTCATGAATTTTTTTTTTCCTGATATTCTTCATTGTTTCTTCTAATATGAGATTTGTCTGGACTTAGCTTGCTTATTTTGCCTGGATTAGATAAGTATTGGTTGTTTCTTTTCTTTTTTAATTACAGGTGTTGGCTGTCTACCGTCCCCCATCTTATGATGAGGCTTGCAATTCTTGGCTCATACAGCTGATCTTGAACTTTTGTGCTAACCTAAGGTGGTATTTTTGGGTGACTTCAACCTGCCCTCATTGGCTTGGCCTTTTGAGAATGTTCTGGATGTATATGTACGCCTTGTGGATGTCTTTTTGGACTTTTCTCTCTGTTGGTCTGAAACAGTGGGTGACTGAAAGCACTTTTCTTGCAGGTGGTTCCATTTTGGACTTTTTCCTAACATCAGAGTTGGATAAGGTGGGCAGTGTTGAAGTGCTCTCTCTGTTCCCTGCTGTTGTGTGTGACTATCTTTTCCATGTGGAACTGGAGCAAGAAGTTGACTTTTTTCAGAGAGGAAGGTACCTCTGGCATATGGGACACTATGATGCCAAATCGGGGTCCCTGTTTAATATTGATTGGCAGTTAGAATTCATGTACTAGTTGGTCAACAGTTGTTTTATGCACCTGGTGTCCATTCTGATGGTTTGGTTGATCTACATGTTCTAGTTCACAGTGGAGCCCAGTCCGTGCCGAGGTCTGTTAGTCCACCTTGGCGGTTGATACGAGAGAGAGCTTCCTCTGGTAGAGGGGATCCTTGTTCTGTACTGGCAATGGGCGTATTTAATGCCTTGAACCATCAGTATCAAACCTTTGCCATCAGGAGTTGTGCTCAGTATGAGGAGCATCTCATGGATCAATTTATTTTGAAGGTGTCCAAAGCACTTTCACTCATACAGCCGCAATAAAAAGGGTCATTTATCCGTTGGTCCTCTTCACGCTGCGGGTGGCAAGTGTGTTGACTACCCCCGAGTCAGGAGTGAAACTATTGCTGATTGAATTGCTTCCGTGTTTATTGTTGATGCTCCTCCTTATCAAGCTCCCAATGAGGTATTTCATGGAGGGATGCCTGATCCAGTTGTTGCCCATTGCTATGTCAGCAATGGGGCCCAATGGCTTACATCCAAAGCCTCTGAAGAGTTGTGCGGGTTCACTACAGGGCCTTTGTTAATTCTATTTCAAAGGTCATTACTTTGTGGAATTCTTCCAGACTTGTGGCTGGAGTCAATTGTGATCCCCCTGTTCAAGGGTTAAGTCAAGGTATGATCCTCTGAACTACTGCCCTGTCAGTCTGACCTCTGTGTGCTGCAAGAGTTTGGAAAAGATTATTGTTTCTGGCCTGGTTGAGTTTCTTGATAGAAGTGAGATTCTCTCCCCTCATCAGTTTGGATTCTGGAAATTTTGGTCTACTGGGGATCAGCTTCTCTAGGCTTATTAGGATGTTTCAGACTGGGTGGATGATGGCTTCGTTGTAGATGTTGTGCTGCTTGATTTTTCAAAGGCATTCAATGTGGTTTCTCATGATGTGTTGATTCACAAGCTGAGGGAGGTGGGAGTTGGGCCAACTTTGCTTGACAGGATTTGTTAATTTTTGGCTGATTCTGGGCCCTGTGTTATTTCTACCTTTGGTACAAGAGGGTGAAAGAGTCTGCAGTTGCTGGTGTGTCATATCTGCAGTCGGATTTGGACAGAGTTAGCAAAGTGTGATGTTGAGATTTGCTTGTGGGTTTGCAGAGTGGACTGATGAGAATCCGCTGGCTCTGTACTATTCAAGTGGAATTCCATTTAAGCTTGTTCAGTCCTACAGGGACCTTGGTATGGTGGTTGATGTATGTCACCTTTACAGCCCCCCACAGCCCCGCCAACAGGGCCCGCAGGCATGGGAGGCAGTACGCCTCAGCGGGCCAGCAATCAAAAAGAACAGCACGGTACAAGCATTGCAGCAGGATGCTGGTCGGAATGCGCTCAGTAGGTCCAAAGAGAACAAAACAACAAAAACAGTAAACAACTGCACACAACTGCCAGCGACACAAACAAAGCCACAAGATCACATCAAATTGGGTCAAGCAAAACTCATACAACACGGCCCCCAATTCCTCCGCCAGGGCCCTCTTGAAGCCTTGAAGTGAATCACACTGCACCACACCACCGTTCAGCCGGTTCCAAATCTGCACACAGCAAGAATAACAGAATCTGCGTTTTTAGTCCCTCTGACAGCAAGGAACCACCAGCTTGAAAGAATACCCACATGTGCCAACATCCAGAGCTCTCTCAAACAGAGCAGACAAACCTGAATCCACAGAACAATGAAAAATTGTCAAACACTTCACAAGATCTGAACACAACAACCTCCCCTCATAGAAAACTACATTGCTTTGAGCCACTCACCATAGTCCACTCCACCCAGCCAATCAATCTCCCTGGTCCACCTCCTCTGCACAGACTCCAACAATCTCAGATCCCCCAAACATCCCACATTCCACACACATGAGCAGCAGTCCAAGTTGGGTCTTATATGAGTAATAAACAACTGAGTCAACTGTACCCAACTCCCTTTGCAGTGACTGGTCACCTTGAGCAAGACTCAGTGTCCTTGTGCAAGTATCTCAAGTACAGCTTTTAGTCATCAGCAAGGGCTTTGAACTTGCATGAGAGACCACTAGAGATGTGATTAGTATAAATCAGGAACAACAGCGGCCCAAGGACAGAACCCTGAGGCACACTACTCGTCACAGGAACTGGACTGCTCACGTTGCCATTCACACAAACGCTCATCACTCTGCCAGAGAGGAACGCAGAAATCCAGGCTAGCAATAAATCACAAAAACCCAAGGATTCCAAGTTGGACAGCAGCACAGCATGATTCACCAAATCAAATGCCTTTGAGAAGTCCAGCATCACAACATCCATGTTACATCCCTGATCAATCCACCTCCCAACATCATCATAGGTCAGCAGCATATGGTTTTCAGTGCTACGACCTCTCTGAAAACCATACTGATGAGGTGATAAAATATTATTGCTCTCAAGATACTCAGTCAACCGTGATACAACAATACTTTCCATCAATTTGCAGCAAACCAAGGTCAAGATCACAGGCCTGCAATTCAGAGGATCAGTGTGTGACTTGGTTTTTGCACCTTGGTTGCCCTAAGACCATCCCACACCCCAGCAAGGCCAGAGTGCAGAGCATGACAGGAGGCACAAATGCCACAGCATGCCAGACTGCAAAGACCGGCAAAACAATGATCAAAAAAAAAAAACTTTGTGCTTCAGGCCACTGATCATACAGCAGTTCTGTTGGTCACAATATAAAACTTACACATACATATATATACATACACATACACACACATATTCACTAAAAAAAAATACATACATGCTTACACATGCATCCCTACAAATAAATTAAACCTCATCAGCCAAGTCAAAGTCTATAAATTCCTAGTCAGTGACAGTTACAACCAGTGATCTGCTCCAGGCTTCAAGGATCATTCCTGTCCTCAATGACTTTTGAAAAATCAAACAAGGAAGGAGGGAGAGCTCAACAGCACAGTTCCTCAACAGTTGTGGATGGAGGCCATCTGGACCCACACTGGAACTGTGGCACACTTCAGAGCCAATAGGTATGAATGCTTGAGAGGGTTATGGAGAAGCATGGCTGTACCTGGTATTATATATGGAATGGATGTCATGAGATGGACAAAAACAGAGCTGGCAAAACTGTATGTGACACAAAACAAGGACCAACGAACAGATTTTGGAGCTAACAGATGGGTTGGCATGGAAGCAATCAGAGGTGAAATGGGATGGAGCCTGTTTGGGGAACAAGAAATGAAATCAGTCCTGGCATACAAAGTGAGACTAGATAGAATGTGTGAGGCAAGGTGGTAAAGAAGGTGGAAAAGTAGGCAGAGCAAGTGGGGAAAAGGACTAAGCAGAGAGCCAGGAAGTGTAGGTACCAATGTATATGACCGCAAGATGTAGAAGCGCATGGGGATGTCTGGAGAATGGTCAATGAATGTGGTGAAGAGCCCACATGGAGAGTAGAGAAATGGAAGAAAAAGATTGACGCCAGAATGAAACAGATTGGGCTGGGAAAATGGCATGCTGGAATGAATGGAAAATCAATGCTCAAATGGAATAAATCGAAGCCAAAGCCAAGGAATGAAAGTTGGTATGATGGTAGCAGAGGAAGCCAGCTGTTGTTCTAAGCCGAGACCCAATCTCTGGAGGTAAATGCACAAACCTACAGGTGGGCAGGAAATGACACTAGGGTATGCATGCAATGTGAGTCAGAAGCATATGAAACAGTAGAATACTTGGTATGGGTATGCCCAAAGTATGCTGAGGAGAGAGATGAGATGATGAATGTGGTGCATGCAACAACAGACCCAAATGAGTGGAATGAACTTGTGCAAGAGGAGGACCACAGAATGTGCTTTCTCCTGGGACTGAGGAATAAAAAGAAACAATGTGTGACAAAAGCAACGAAAGTGTTCTTGGAAAAGGCATGGACCAAAAGGGGGAAAAAATAGGGTGCTGGAGGTCCAACCTGCAATCCCTGCACCAGTTTGCACAATTAGCTTGGCAGCGCATGCAAACATTGATAAGAAATATTTAATGCGCACATGAAATCTTGAGATGAAGCGCATGTGAAGACACCTTTCCAAATATCGCATGCGGAGACAGTACATCGCACGTAAACAAATCTTTCGAACTATTTGTGCTACATAGCATATCAATTCAAGCTAACACCAAAATTGCTAACCACTGCTTATCACCATCATTGAAGAACTAGAGCTAATTAATTTCCCGGGACAGTCTCAATTGATGATCGTCAGCTATTAATAAGAGAAACAAACAAAAATTAATATCGGATATTGTCGCGGGAGAACAAGAAATTAGCAATTCACAAATCAACCATTAATATTAGTCGAGATGAAGGGCATCAGTGTTTAGTAAGAATGCAACAATAGCTAAACTGCAATATTTAATTACTCCCTGCATAGTTTGAACAATAATTTTGAACAACAAAATTACACATTACCATCATCTGTTGTAGCTTTGTTGTATATATGAACAGTGTTAGTGATGGCATTTTTTAGTAATAACTGTCAATGATTGTTAATTATTATTTTTACAACACCAAAGATACGAGTATCATCTAGATATTACCGTTTAGTAGGACACCTGGTTGGTAAAAGATGTTCGAGTTCATGTGCGGTTATCTCAAACTCTATACAAATTATATATGCAGTCCATTTTATGGCGTACCTACCGCTAGCTCTCCACTGTGTATATATTTGCTAGTAGCTTGTTAAAATAGCGCACGAAACTCAACAAACATACTCTGCAAGCGTACGCAAAGGTCTAGATGTGCCGATCTCAGCTTCTAAGGTGCAGGACTGGTTCGGTTATTGATATTCAGCAATGAAAATGTTATACACTTTGCATATCGCTTTATTTATATTCATGTATAGTCGCTGCTGTCAGCGACTACGGGCCCTGGGTAGGATTCCAAACTGTACTTCTGTAAGCGTAGGATAGTTTTGTTGTACTAAATAACTCCGTCGTGTTGATATCTACATTGATGCCTAGTTT
>SDVV010007775.1:0-17576 GCA_016164225.1 Gammarus roeselii | reverse complement strand
GGTTGGTTGAGACAAGGTGACCAGGGAAGGGGGGGTGCTCGTGGGACCCGCAGGATTGGAGGACCTGGGGGACTTGGAAGGGCAAGAAGTATTGGGGGGACCCACTTGGACCATTCTGGGGACCTTAAGGACACCCTTGAGACCCTTCGAGACCTTCTTGAGAAACTGTGAGATCCTTTTGAGGCCCTTCTGAATCCAGGAACTTCTGCTTACTCCTCGCAAATCTACGTTAAACCTACTGTGTATCAACGTTACACCTACTTGATACTACCTGGAAATATGGCATCATGAAGGATCTTTACTGCAATGAGCTGAGAGGCCACTTACCACGTTTTATCCACCAATTCTTGCATAATCGCACCTACAGGGTGAAGGTCGGCGACACCCTGTCGCCACCCTATCTGCAAGAAATGAGCGTCCTCAGTGTCATTTTTTTTTTATACTCAAAATCGACCAGATAGCGGACATTCTCCCACGCGACGGAAGATTGCTTTTATTACTATACGTGGACGACTTACAAATAAGCTACAGACCCCTAGCCTCTTAACAATTCGACAGGAACTACAGAAATATCTAAACCTAGTCTGGAATTGGGCCTCCTTGAACGGATCCCGATTCTCACCCTCCAAAACGAAAAGCATGCACTTTACTCTTGTGCCCGGTTTACACGTGAAACCAGCCCTAACGCTAAACAACTCTCCGCTAGTATACGAGGAATCGATAAAATTCCTCTGTCTTGTGTGGGACCCATAACTTACATGACCTCATATTGCAGCCCTGGAGACTCGCTCCTAAAAAGCAACAGAGTTTATCCTCTCTGTAACATCCTTAAAATTCGGAGCCAATATGAACACCGGCATGACGTTATTCAGAACATTAATACGCTCGCGCATTGACTATGTAGCAATTGTTTACGGTTCAGCAGCCAAAACCACCCTTGAACCTCCCCTTTCTCCATCGTAGTGAATAACGTCGTGCGCATCAGTACCAATGCGTTCCGTTCCACACCCATCGAATCCCTGAACGTGCTTGCTAACGAGCTTCCTCTTCCGCTCCGGAGAGACGAACTCTCACTCTAGTAATGTTTCAAGACAAGGAGCTACATCAATAGCCCAGCACTCAGTGACAGTCGCCAACATTCTTGATAAACGACTCTTCGCGGCTAAGAAGAACATATGCCCACCTTTATATTTACGCGTGGATAACTAGCTGACCTCGCTGAACATCAGACGCAAAGCAATCAAGCCCTCAATCAATCTCTTATCAAAATCTTCAAATCCACACACCAACGTGGATGATCAGCCCACCACTAGTCAACCTAGATTTGCAGACTTACTCCAAAGCAGCAACTCCAAACAAGACGTACCGCCGAGAATTCTCACGACTACTCTAAGAACAGTACTATAAGCACAGTCCTATATTAACTGACGGCTCGAAAACATCGGACGGAGTGGGAGCCGCTGCCATAGGCGAAGGGACCTCGCGGTCGGCCACCCTACCCCAAGAGGCCTCTGTATTCTCTGCAGAGCTACACTCACTCCAACTGGCAATCTCCATTACATAAAGCGACCGCCACCCCAAAAGTGTTCTATTTTCAGACAGTCGGAGTGTTCTAACCCAGCTGAAAACTCTGCACTTTGATCACCCTGCCCTTAAAAAAATGCAACACGACCTATTCACGACGTCAGACAGAGGCGGGCCAGGCGGTCGATTTCTGCTGGATCCCTGGACACTTGGGAATAAGAGGAAACGAACGCGCAGATTCCCTCACTAAACGGGCGTCTACTCGGCAAGAACAATTCATCTCTTTACACTACCGAGATTGGTTCACAGTCATCAACTCCCTGATAATATCACGATGGAACGAATCTTGACGAGAAGTGGACAAAATATGCTTGCAGTTAAACCATCCGTGGGGAGTGGCACACCAGGTTTTTAATAGGAGACCAAGTGTTCATCAATCGTCTATGCTCGGGACACACGTGGCTAAATCACTACCACCTAATGGACGTAGACATGGGACCGGACGCACCACCATGCCCCTGTTGCCACCAAGTGGCTATCAGCGTGAAACACTTACTTGTAGATTGCGATGCACTCGCAGCAGCCCGACGAGCCTTCTTCAGCCCCCCGTGCCACCTGCAACGCCTGCTCACAGCAGCGAAACACCGTAAAAAACTTATCGTTTTCGGAAAACACATGGGCCTGTATGAGGTAGTGCAAGGGTAGCGAGGTCTGAATCATCTCTGATCTCGAACTCACTGTCCTCCCTGCGTACTAATTGGAGAATTTTGGCTTTAACTTCGTGCACGAAGCTGTGCAGAATCAACTGATCCTCATGCCCTGAGGAGGAGCACTCGGTGACTACACGTTGGAGCTCCGGTGGAGAACGGAGGGGGCTGCTACCACTCCTCTACGCTACGCAAAACCTACTGCGTCGACAATGAACCTGCTCTGCATATATGTTTCTTGTTGAATTTACTTTGTATCAATGTTAAGTATACTTTGTATTTGCGCTAGGCCTACTCTTTACCCTCGTTAGATTTACTTTGTAAAGACGTTAAGTTTACTTTGTATCTCTCAAATTTTTTGTAGCTACGCCAAATTTACTTCGTACCCATGTTAAGTTTACTTGATATTACTTTGTACCTGCGTTAAACCTACTTTGTCTACGATGAACCTACTCTGAATCTAAGTTGAACCTATTCTTAATCTGCGCTGCATCTACCTTGCCACTCTGCAATTGCCCTACGGGGGAGTCTGCTTTAACTTCGCGTTGGAACTCGTGTGGAAAACGGAAGCAACTGCTACTACTATATTAGTTGTGGTTCTACAGAGTTTTATTTGCTGCTACTTGGACGTGTATATTGTATACTATCCACGATGGAGATCCTCCTTTACTGAGGCACCGGCTTTAGGAGAGATTTTGTCCCTCTAGGAATACTCGTTGTTACATAGCATGAGCTTAACCATGATTCTTTTTGTGTAGAACTCCTTTTTGGTTGCACCTTCGTCCGGTCGACTGTGCTCTGGAGTTCCATAGCTGGCTCTGTATTGGCTGGTGGTAAAAGATCTCTCGCCAGAAGACAATCGCACTATCCTTTTCTAGATTGTGTAATTTTCAGTCGTTCGGTTCGACGATATTTTCTGCAATTTTCCATGTTGGTTGGATGGTAGGAGGCACGTTAGACTTTTTATCGCATAATCTTCTCGTGTTCTCTTTCTCAATTTCTAAAATCATTTCAAATTTTTCACATGATTATATAAGTTCCTCCGTCCGTCTGTTGTAACGTTGAATATCATCCTCCTACAGCTTGTAGATGCACAAGACCATTTAAAAACTGTCGTGGCGAAGAATATTTAATGGAGTTTCATCGGAAATGCCATATTTGATTTTTCTAAAATGTCATTTCCGAAATTCTCTAACTTATTAATTTGATTTGTTTTTCATCAAAGTCATCATAACATGACCATTCGTTAGCAATAATTTGGATGTTTAACTTTAAAAGTCGTTCTTTTTCAGTCTGATAATGTCTATTTTTATTTAATTTCCGCAGGTAGCTACAACAAGCGGCTACCCCATGGGGCTTTTACCTGGGCAGTGTCCTAGCCGTCCCACTAATCTCCCCCTCATCCTTCCAGAGTACCTGCCTGGTAGCCCCGAGCGGTCAGAGCTGGAGGCTGCTTTGGCCCGCCTGTCGTCCAGCACCATGGAGGTGCCCATCATGATCGGGGACCAGGCCTACACCACCAACCAGCCACACATGCAGCCCATGCCGCACAACCACGCCAAGAAGTGAGGCAAGGGGGGGGGGGTCAACATCGGCTGTAAGATGAGCTCTAAAGGACAACATCCGTGTAATACTGTTTTCGATCATATTGTACGGTCTATAAAGATGAAGTGGTGTGAAAATATTGTAGGACGGATTAGCCTATATACTCGATTTGACATGGATAAATCGTGATTTTTTTTTCGTATGAAAAAGTGAGGTCACAACATTCAACCGCAAGAGGCGTTTTTACGAAATCAGTTTGTCCAATCGCTGTCCATTTTTTTCGTGTACCACTGTCTCGTACATCTACATTTATACTTCAAAACTGATTTAAATTTTAAACTGGTGGAAACCTTTTGATGTTGGTAAAATGCATATTTATTTTGACAAGAAGTTTCAGTAGTCAGATAATCACCGCATGTTGCTAGCATAATCAAATTAACTTAGAAAGTTATCTGAAATATTTGATCCATCTTGAGAACGTTCTGTCGACCTTTTCGGTCGATAATAATTTATGTTCACATCCGATGCCGTGGTCGATGGCACCTTCCCCAATTCCTGACTCAATATTCTATGCAGTGGGCGGAAATCTGTTGAAAGCTGTGCTGAGTTGCTATGTTGGCAGCCGAGCTTGTGTCAGTGAGAAGCGAGGGGAGTGATTGGTTCTCAGTGAAAGTGGGTCTGAGACGAGGCTACGCGATGTCTCTCTTGCTGTTAAATTTCTACATGGACGGAGCGGTCAGGGAGGTGAACGCGATTGTGCTGGGTCGTGGCTTGGAGCTGTTAGAAGCGAATGGGCGGAGTTGGCAGTTGAGCCAGTTGCTGTTTGCGGAAGATACGGCGCTGGTGGCGGATTCAGAGGAGAAGCTATGTAGGCTAGTGTTTGAGTTTGGTAGAGTGTGAGGAGGAAGCTTCGAGTGAACGTGGGTAAAAGTCAAGTAATGAGATGCTAGAGGACTGTTGATGCGAGCAGAATTAGTGTCCTACTAAATGGAGAGTTGTTGGAAGAAGTTCAGTGTTTTAAGAATCTGGGCTCCCATGTGGAGAAGACAACTAGTGAAAACTGAGGTAAAGTCGCAAGTGAAGGAGGGGTGTAAAGTGCTAAGTGCACTGAAGAGTGTAATGAGCTGCAGGACGTTGGGGATTGAAGCAAAGAGTGTTGTATGATGGTGCCGTTGTCCCAACTGTTATACGGAGCTGAAACTTGATGGTGGGAGCAGAGGAAAATAGGAGGTTTTCAAGTTGAAATGTCAGAGGAGCAACGCCGGATTGCCGCCGAGAGAAAAGGTTCGAACCAGAACAGGGATGGTGAAGAAGTTAGAGGACTGTGGATTCGCGTGTTCCGAGATGGTTCGGGCACATGGTGAGGATTGATGAAGGGAGAGGTAAAAAAAGATAATGAAGGCGGAGGCGAGTTGCCGTAGGCCTAGAGGTAGACCAAAGTTTGGCTGACATGGGCCTCGAACCGCACTCTTGACCCTGAGTGTGTGTTGTTGGGTTTCCGGCCGGACCCTTTAGCGCAACAGGGCCAAGTTGTGTGAATGTGAGCGTGTGAGGGTGTGTAGTGCGCCTTGTCGGCGGCCACTCCCATCCTGGGGGGTTCGGCTTGGTGTCTGTATCTGTACGTTGATATGAAGCTCGAATCATATCCATATTGTTTTTACCAACATGACCAACGTGGCGAAACCATGCGATAAACATCGCTCGATGGCTGACTTTGACGGTGCTTTGCAGTGCCGAAGTTGACCGTGTAAAACTTGTCCAGTTAAGGCCTTTGTAAATTGTCGATAGTCATTCAACTTGCCCATTGTGCAGAGTGGCAAAATTTTACTACGCCACCCCCGAGTTGGTGCAGAAGGCGATAGACGTCGGTCTGGCTGCTCGTGCGGAGTGGGAGAGGGTACCACTACCAGACAAATTCAATATCTGGCTCAAGGTGAGGATATCAACCGCGGATTGATGGCCTTGGTGGTGCCTCGTCGTGATGGACCAATCGCGAACGTATGCATTAAATACTTGCATCGGATGCCGTAGATTGTAAATTAGGGTTCATTTTACCACCTGGTAAATTCACATAGCTAATCTAATTTTATTTTGTCGTCAATGATTTTCAAACTAATTGAATGGTTCTGAAACTCATGAAAACGATTTATAGAGAAAAAGTTTGGTTTGTCATGGAAATATTTGCTGAAGTGATCAGAGAATTTGATGTCGTTGGATTCACAACTTCTGTGAGCAATTAATTACCTATACATTTATTTTATTTATTTTTATTCTGAGCTATTGTATAGCCAGAGTATTTTCAAGGTTTCATTTTAGCATTGGTTTGCCTTTCCCCCAGGCTGCTGACCTGATGGCTGGTAAGTACCGCCAGGAGCTCAACGCCTCCACCATGCTGGGCCAGAGCAAGACTGTGATACAGGCTGAGATAGACGCCGCGGCAGAGCTTATAGACTTCATCAGGTGAGAGGGGGTTGGATCTGCTGGACTCGGAGGTCCAGTTTGAAGTCCAAGATTAATAAATTAATTCCTATGTGTGCCACGAAGATTTTTTGTTAATTTTCGACTGATATCTCAAGGTCGAGATTTAAACTCTTATTGACGATATCAAAAATCATGATACTTCAACGTACTGTGTCGCTTGCATACGGGAAGTCGGACTAGTGTCACGTGCTGCGTTGTTGAACGTTAGAACCTAGCCTTGGCAATTTATTTTTTCAAGTTTGGGAGATGCGAAGGGCGAGTATTGATAACTGTATTGCAATTGAAATGATAGATTTAAATTGGATTGACTGCTCGATTTTGAACTGTTCTACAGAATGTGATGGATCAAATCTTGCACGAGAAATCTCGCGCACAATTAAGGAGACTGTCAACTGTCTTGTATAGTTGGCCAATCAGGCTTTACTGTTATTTTGGTGTATAGCGCCAGTTCCCATTATTAATTCATATATAATCTGCTGTGGTACTTCTTCGATGTCCATGTTCGTTGGAGCAGTAGCATTTTCCTCAGTTCCTCCGCCAAACGTTCTGGATAGTATACAACAGTCGATATATGTTTAGAAACCGTGAATTTTTGGTTCATGAATATTGTGTTGGGAACGTGGATTTTACACAGGCCTTTGCAAACCTTGCAAATCTACCGTGTAGCACGACACCAGACCTGTAGGCTAGTGAGGTTCACTGGTGCTTACCTTCTGCGTTGCATCCTTGCAAATCTACCGTGTAGCATGACGCCTGACCTGTAGGCTAGTAAGCTTCACTGGTGCTTACCTCGTGCGTTGTATCCTGCGAACAGACCAGCACAGGTGTGCACGCAGCACACCTGTGCCCATGCCGCAGTGCAGATGCACACGTTATGTTGAATCGGAACTTTATTCCGTGGTTATTGGTTACAGCGTCGATCGTAAAGGCATTCACATCAGTGACGACTGTGACTGTGCACTCTATGTTATTTTTTGTAATCAAAATTTAAACTGGTCACATTTTCACGGCCTTTGAAAATAAATTCTTGACAAATACGCGATGATGTTTCATCCAGGAGGGAGCAGCTGGAAGAGATCGTTCCTATACAGATAAGTTATTGCTGTAATCTAGTGTTCGAGATATTTAATTCATGGTACTGATTACCAAAATTTTATGACAAGGCAATTCAAAACTTTTGAATGTGCGTGTTGAAATATTGTGGCAAATGCAGGTACACAAAATTAAGTAATTTGCAAAATTTAAGCCTTCTATACTAAGTCATTAGGTTTTCATTTCGAACTTCCAGTGATAGGATATATTTATTGTATGTTGTGGTATTTTCTATACAATGCCACTCTTTTTACCATTTTCTTTAAAATAAGCAGTGTTTTATTGTTGAACTGGTTCAATATATCCTGATGTACTGTAATCGAACTCTAAATATTAAAAAAAAATCCATCACGCAATTGTCGGCCCGTCTCCCGTGACTGCTCATCGCTAACTTCCCGGTCCTATTTAGGACAGTTTGCCTACCCATGCCAGACGGACCAAACTTTAGAAAGCCCTAACCTTGGTAAAGCTTTGACTTAACACTGGAGAAATGTGTTCAACTCACAAGAATGCATCCTACGATCAACATCTGACAAATTTGGAAATATGTACTAGTCGAAATATTACCGTGGCAGAGGTGTTCAGTATAATGAAAATTTCCCCTTTTCTTACAATGATAGTGAGGCGGGATTACAAGGGTCGAGATCACGCAAAATATCGAAAATGTGCGAAGAAATTGTCTTGCGATGGCCTGTTTTTAGTACTGCCTATATTATGAGCAATAAACCATTTATTTATTTATAGTGCGTACAATTTTCATTTTAATTGCGTATAGCTACCGAACAACAAGTTGCCACCCTAAACGATTCCTTTATTGCAAGCTCTGGGTGTCCTAGGCTCACCGAGGGTATATGCTGGGCGCGAGCTATTGGTCAGGAGTAAAGTTCGGGTCTGTTTCTAAAGAACCCCAAGGCCTGGAGTTTGCCGGAAGGTTCGAACTAGACATACATGCATACGCGCATGAGTCTATAAAACTAATGTAATTTATAACATTCACAGGTTCTGTTCACTTTTCCTGAAACTTCTGTCGGACTTTTTTTCTCGTTACTCCTCAGGTTCAATGCCTACTATGCCCAGGAAGGCATTAAGTGGCAGCCCGTTAGCCCCGACCCGACGGTGACCAAGAACAGCATGCGCTGGCGTGGACTAGAGGGCTTCGTGGCCGCCGTTTCGCCCTTCAACTTCACGGCCATTGGAGGCAACCTGGCCTACACCCCTGCCATGATGGTGAGTGAGGCAACCTTGATTTCGTGCCATGGAGGTGAGCGAGGCAACCTAGCCTACACTCTTGCTGTCGTGGTGGGTGTGGCTACCTGCCCTTCACCTCTGCCACGCTAACGTATTAAACCGAACTATGCCCTTGTTTCTATAAACTATCTGTGTGAATCTTGAATAAATACTTGTCAACTTCTGTTTTTCCTCGTTCGTGCTTACAAACTACCGAGAATGTTCTTCCAGGGCAACACAGTGATGTGGAAGCCCTCAGACACGGCCGTCCTTAGCAACTACACCATTTACAAGATCATGCGGGAGGCGGGGGTACCAGCCGGGGTGGTCAACTTTGTTCCCGCCGACGGGCCTGTGTTCGGAGATACAATCACCAAGTCTCCTCACTTCGCCGCCCTCAACTTCACTGGATCAGTGCCGTGAGTACTCTGACCAACGCTGGCAATGCTGTTCTTAAGTTAACGTTCTAAGGTTTGAAGACAAGAGTGGCGGCCATTTTTATGTACTGTGCATGCAGTCGAGACGTACAATTCGGTCGCACACTATTTGTTCTTTCTCCACTAGTCTCACGTGCGAGTGAACTCGACACGTGCCTTGCAGGTTGATCACTTAATGCTCTTTTTCTGTATGTGATTGTAGTGGATTTTATGTTGGGTGTAAACTTTCTATGCGCTTTTATGTTGGGTGTGAACTTTGTATGCGCTTGATGTTTTTCGACTGATGTTGGTCGGTAATATGAAGTTTTCGTCGTGCAGCACATTTAATCGGCTGTGGTCGCAAGTGGGCAACAATTTGACCACGTACCGCAACTTCCCTCGCCTAGTGGGAGAATGTGGAGGAAAGAACTTCCACATGATCCACCCTTCTGCTGACGTTACCTCGGTCATCAACGGCACCATTCGGTCCGCTTTTGAGTACTGCGGACAGAAGTGCTCCGCCTGTTCTAGGATGTACGTCCCTAAGTCTCTTTGGCCTAAGGTGAGACTTCATGGGTTCATTGTCCTAAAATCGCTATATTTTGTTGTAGTGCCATATGACTGATGGTTTTTCCTGTCTGACCGCAAGATGGCATCCATGCCTGTCGAGCTGATGGGCGACAATGAATTTTGCTTTCGGTTGATGCTCGTAAACACGAGTCGAGACTTTTATGTTTGAATTGTCATTCAGAAGATGTCGGCTAGATTTTGTATTCGTCATACACTGTTCTTATTAATTTTTAAACTTGAAAAAAATACATACATGGCAACCTAAACTAGCTGGTGGGCGCGACAATTGCCATGGCGTCGAATCAAGGAAAGGTTATAAAATTATTAGGTCTCATGACTAATAGTCGCTAGGCCATCTTGTGTACAATTTGAATACATGTTGATGTTTCACTGGTTTGAGGGCATCAACGAAAGCAATTCAGTTGGTGAACTCCAGCTCGACAGGCATTGAGGCCACCTTGCGGTCAACATTCAAAAGCTTTTGAAAGGTCTCGGCAATTTGTAAAACATTGGATGTGCTTCGGTCTTGACTTGCAAAGAATGCAGCTAAACTAATAACTCGTAAATGTATTCAGTCGGGTCCAATTCGAAAGCAAGAGTACTACTTCTTTAAACTTCACGTCTAACGTCACTACTTTTCATACGATAACTGAACTTGCTTCATTGCACTACGTTTATCGAGAGCGACCCGAATACGAAGAGGTCCTTGATAATCGCATTAAATCATTTGGATCAGTAACGAGAGACAAAGAGTACCAATTCTGATTTGTTGTTCTTTCGATGGAATTTGCAACCATTTGGGATGATCTTTGTAACAAATCAGACCCCAGACCCAATTTTTTTTTTTCCGTTCAGTCTTCTGCATTGAATATTTTTTCCTGCAGGTGAAAGAAGGGTTAATAGCCCGCCAGAAGGAGCTCAAGGTCGGAGATGTGCAAGAATTTGACAGCTTCATGGCTGCGGTCATTGATGAGAAGGCCTTCTTACGCATCACCGGCTACATCGAGCTCGCAAAATCCTCTCCCAACCTGTCTATCATTGCGGGCGGGAACTACGACAAGAGGTGAAGGGCTGCACGGTGTACGCAGGTGGTGCTTGAATAATTGTATCCAATTTTAGGAATGCCGCCCCTCCCCCTTGAACAAGCCTCGTGATTGTTTAATTTACCCATGCCCGGAATACAGAGATCTTTCCGAAATTTATCTTCAGTATAGCTCACAAATTTGGCTGTGATTTCGTAATCAACCCGTTCACTTCATAAATCTAACCCGTTGCTAAATATTTTTACCGCTACGATAGGAAAAAAAATCTTTGAATTTTTTTTTTTTGCGTTTTAACTTTCCTCTCTCTTCAGTAAGGGATTCTTCATAGAGCCGACGATCGTAGAGACCACAGACCCTCTGAACCGCATCATGACGGAGGAGATCTTTGGCCCGGTGCTGACTGTGTACGTCTTCCCTGACGCAGAGGTGGACGCGGCCCTCGCATTAGCTGATGAAACCACACCTTACGCCCTCACAGGGGCCATCTTTGCTCAGGATCAGTGAGTGTGGAACGTCTCCTGGAAAGGCGGGGCTGGGGTTTGGAATTCTTACTCAGCAAGAATTAACTGGAACACTAACAACGCTAACAATAATGCATTTTATTATTCAGGCATTTCAAATAACGTTGTTGTTTACTCCGATGGAGGAATGCAACGGGGGCAAATGAACTGCTGAGGAGCGGAGTGGCACAACTGCACGAGTCTTATCGTAGAAATAACTCTTGAACAGCTTATGTTGAGCCAAATTTTATAACTATTTGTGTTCTCGTTGAAATAACACTTGACAGCTGTTGTTATGCAACTTCACGTCACATCAAATGTCTCAGGGTCCTGGGGATAAACGATCATAGGGAAACGTCAGGTGGCCTTGATTAAACATTACCGTATACATTTGAATAATCCTTCCTTTACCTGAAGTGTGCTTTCCTTCTGCTGATCGGGCCTTAGAGGGCTAAGATTTGGTTTGTGCGTGTGCACGAAAGGTGTGGCTTGCCGTGAGCCATCGTCCTTCTTGAGGAATGCGGCCTTTCAACTGTACTTTAGTCTTCTGTTACTGTGTTCTCTGTATTTGTGCTTCGTGAGAACTACTCCTATAGAGGTATAAATAGTTGTCCAGTATTGTTATGTGTAGTATAAGTAATCAAACTTTGAGGCTGTTGTTTCCTGAAACTATTTTTCGACTTCAGTGGAGAACATGGCAGTGTCCCTAATTTTTTCTTCCGAAAAGTGAAGGGGTTTCTGGAGAATAATCTTCTATTCGAATGCAGTTTTGTGGCTGACGTCCGTTTGCTTTGCGACGTCACATCCTGTGAAAGTTTGGGCAAATGGAGTGGTTGTACCTTTACCAATAAAGAGACTAGTTCTCTTCAAAAATGCGTTGGTATCTGTTAGCGGGCGTTTACGTTGTTCAGATCGTACTATTCTTCCGCAGGTCCTGGCTACAGAAAGCCACAGAACGCCTGAAGAATGCCGCAGGGAACTTCTACATAAACGACAAGTCTACGGGCTCCGTGGTGGCACAGCAGCCTTTCGGGGGGTCCAGGCTCTCTGGTAGGTTGATGTGCTGTGTAGGGTGTGCTTTCCTAGGGAACATACTTTCTGGTTAGATTGAAGGGACAATCTCCAGCGGAGCTGTGACAAGTCTTAGTGAGCTCCCCCGTAGGGTGCATACTTTCTTGTACCTGTGGTTCCTGATTAGGCACGATGTCCGAAAGGATCTTCTCTGGCAGGTTGAGGTTTCAGGCCACGCATGCTACTCAAAGGGGGGCTTCCTCTGTTGGAATGGGATGCAATTTGGTTTGTTTCTCCAAGGCTTAGAGGCTCTTGAATATTGTATTTGTCACATACCAGAAGGTGAAAGATATAAATGACAAGAATTAAAATCAAGCTTCAATATCTTTCCTGCCGCTGAGAGATCTCATGAACGTTCTTTCATAAGGTACCAACGACAAAGCCGGTGGGCCTCAGTACGCCCTCAAGTGGGCTTCTCCGCAAGCTGTCAAGCAGACCTTCGTGCCGCTCACTGACGTAAAGTACCCGTACATGGGATAACGCGACGCGTCACGTGGCCAAGGAGAGTTTAGTCTGCACAAGGCGCAGAAAGCTGGGGAGATTGTCCTCAATGTGGCTTGTTAGTCTTGCAGCTCTGAAATCATTATGGTTTTGTGGAAATATTGTTCCAGATAAGTGATTAAGTTTTTCCGGTGACTGCATCTGAAATAGCTGCTAGTCATGGGTGTCCTAATTACACGGTTAATATCTACTTCGGAAATCTTTTGAATTTAACAGCGATTATATATTGTCTGTACCGGAATCACCGAATTTCAGTATCGCTCGGCTATTCGCTAAATTTGCGTGATCGAGCAAACCACGTCCATGCAGCAGCGGAGGGCAGCTGCAGTGCCTGGCAGACTCTGCAGACAAGCATCGGCCCGTTAATATAAAACTTTGTGGGGAAAACGTAGTGCAAGTCTGCTGGCACTGGCCAGTGCCGATGGAAGGGTGTAATTTCGTATTCTACTATGGTGCAATCCATTCCTCTCTTGTTCAATGTGAAGAGTCTATTCTCTCCTTTGACGACGTGTGATGTCAGAGACACGCAAATGAACCTGTTGGTAAAACAATACTTGCAGAGTTTAATTCTTCATTCGCAAATTGAGGAAAAAAAATATTTTGGGTATTTACAGTCTGAAATGACTATTTGGAATACACCCGAGGCTAAGTGCCACAATTTGTACATCTTTGATTGTTCCCATCAAGTTATTGATGAGCTGCTATCGAGAAACATTAGACAATTTGGTTTACATTTTGTATAGCTGTACTCATTGTGGCCCCTTCCCTTTGAATTAGAGGAGTCGTTAAATCTTATTGATATGATTTACCAGTTGGCTTTGAACACCTGTAAGCTAATGTTTATAACAACAACATTGGTAAATTTAGGTACGTTGATTAGTATTGTAATATTTGTTGTTTAAGAATGTAATCGTTCCAGATGTATTTTAGAAATATATTTTAAAAGTTTTCCAGAGTTTCCAAATGAATTTGCTATTCGATTGCTTCTCACGGGAAGTTCATAGTTTTGAATATTTATTGCACAACTTTTTTTTCTGGCTCTTGCGTTAGTGTACCGTGACACGTGTGGCGGTATCCAAGTACAGATCTTGAAATGGTCATAAAGAAAAGTTAGATTTGGTCAGTACGGCTGACTTTCCCAGAGCCACTGAGAATCTGTACTTCATTGTGATCTTTTCTTTTTTGAATGTGGCTTGCGAATGAGTATGGAACTAATTTTTGAATCGTGATTCAGCGCGCATTTTCAGCAGTAAGATTTTACAGATTTTTTTTTTGTAGTGTTTGAATGGAATGGAGGGAAACTCTCTTGACTAAGAGAGTATTGAATAAATTTACCGCTAGTGGAAAAAAAGGGACCTTTCTGGATCGTGAGCATAAGTAACCGAGGGTCTTGACTGAGTACCTGGGTCGTTTTTATGTGGCCTTCGGCGCAGGAAGTAAATGCATATACGTAGTAAAGACTATCAAAAATTATTTGTTCCTAATTTTTTTTTAAGTCTCCTGTTTTCATAAATTTAATCCTCCTGAATCCTGTCCTGGGCTTTTGAGAATTATACTAGCGGTAGCCGATGTTTGTGTGAAGTCTGAGAAAGTTCAACTGTTGAAAAAATTTGCGACTGAAATTGATGGAACAATTATAATGGTTACCATCTCTCCTTCAGGCAGAAGTTTCGAATTATTCGAACTCTTTGAACGTGAACGCTATTGCGGGCTACTCGTTGAACTGGGGCAACAATTCTGGGTTGGCCCTTCCCATTTCACCGTAGCCTGTTGGATTATTCTAATAATTCTGGGTTGTGGCAACACATTTCACCGTAGCTGTTTAGATTATACAAGTCTTGCGGAGTCTGTCGAATAAACATCTTTCCTGCCAGCGTATGCTAAGCACTTGTTAGCTGAAATGTTAGTTTGTGTAATTCGTGGAATATGGCAAATATTTTAGAAGCGATAAATAGTGCTAATTTCTTTTGCTGTCTTGACTAACGCTTCTTGGGCCAGTCGTGTAACTTTGGCAGTGTTTGATATTAACAAACCTTCTCTCGGCCATGCATTAACATACTATTTAGCGGCAGCAAGAATCTAGAATTACCGCGTTTGCTGCGAGGTGTAATCCGTATCAACCTGTTCTTCCATGCCAGGGCCTTAACTTCTTTTGATCGAAGGGATCTGTGTTCTTACTGTAAGAGGAGTTCCAAGCTTTTAAAAAAGCGTGGGCCTCGTCTGTGTGGAGATTTAAGACTGTACTGAATGGTTGAATGATATTGTATGCGGTACGTAAAGTGAAAGAACAAAGATTGTCCATACATTCGCAAAGATTTGTCTTCACGATTATTACTCAGACTCTGCAGTGTTAAGCTCATAATGCAGCTTGGGATACTGTTGACGGAGATCACTTGAATAAATCCAGCTGATGAATAACTTTCTTGCTAATGAGAACATGGTCTAACTCCCTCGAGCGACTATATTCACTCTATACTCTGAGGGGTTGGGCGAGAGAAGTAGGTTACAACTGTTAATAGAACGCTACTAGCCTAGAGATTTACCTATCGACCATCGCAATCTTGGTAAGCTCATGAATGTAACTAAGCGTGATGTCATGCTGCTCATTTCAATTCTGCTCTATTCTCGTTGTTGAATTGCTGGGGATCGAAAACTTTGTTTCCGAGCTCTATAGCAATAACGCTTCGTGTGCGGGAAGATGCTTTTTTTTCACTGCTGGTATAAGCCCCGCAACGACCATTGAAGAGTTTAATTAATTAACACAGCTGAGACGCGGGGGGCGACGACGGAAGACTGAGGGTAAATGTATTTGATGAAGTGTAGAAGAGGTAGGGCCGGAGTTACGATGAGAGATAAGATCATGAATGACTTTGTCCGAATGAGAACTGGGACAGGGAGGAAATTAGACGACTGAGAAGATGCACGTGTTCCGAGGTGATCCGGGATAATAGTGTAAAACAATCCCGGAGACGGACGAGAAGACTATTCAGCACTGGCTGATAGTTTGACGTTCGGTGCCTGAAGGACGTTGACTCCAGTACACTAGAACGCCTTTGCACTCTTTTCGCATGGTGAGGATGGATTATGAAAGCTGAGATGAACGGACGTAGGCCTTGAGATAGACCGAAGTTCGGGTGGATGAATGACTTGAAGCAGGATTTGGGGAGGTAGTAGTAGTAGTTTCTTTCATGTTTCACCGGAGTCCCAACGCAAAGTTAATGCAGACTCCTCCGTAGGGCGGTGGGATTTGGGGAGGAAAACATCAATGAGAAGGTGGCAAGAGAACCTACATTGGCTAGACAAGTGTTAGTAGAGATGTCCTGACGTTGCCCTGATGCGCATTTCCACCCTTGGTCTCGTTGGGAAACTTGTTGCACGTGGCTGTAGGGGAAGCTTGGCAGTTGACAGCAGGGATAAACCAGCAAAAGCTGCAGGACCCTGTTGCTGACCAGTGTTCTCGTACCCCTGTCCTGACCCGAAGTTGGAGTTGGTTTTCTAGCCGGGTCATTTAACGTTAAAGTGATTAGTTTTGGTGAGTGAGTGTCCGAGAAGAGTGCGAGGCGGGAGCTTCGGTTTTGCGTGGTCATGTTATTTTTTGTAGTATCTCTAGCAATTTCAATCTCCTGGACTCAAATTACTTGAATAATGTAGAATCTCGTATTGTTTGAAGATCACAAAACTAGGATGCTGTACAATAATTGCAGGGTGCAATCATTTTCAGCGCTTTCCATTAATAGAAACCTAGGAAAAGAACTCGGAATTGCGAAGATTCATCACTGAAGTTTTGGAGTACGGTAGCTGTAATAAAATTGAACATAAAAGGGTTTAATCGAAGTTGGTATAAAAAGTTTGAACCCTATCACTTGAACATTTTTGTAGCTACCGTGAAAGTGTTAGGGTAATTTACTGTAATTTAACTTACGAGCTCTCTCTGGCGTTGGATGGTCAAGTCTTTACTGGAATAAAAGTTTGACTAGCTTCGTTACACGCTGCCACTTCAATATATCATTGAAGTGGGCAAGAAGTAGGAGCAAATGATGTGAAATATTGATCGTTGGTTGAAGTGCGTGATCTTCCACTGTTTCAGGGAAAGTTTTGGGGTGGATGGATAGATCATTAACACTTTATTTTAGTATTTTATTATTTCTGGAATTTGTCTTAACGCTCCCGTGCCACATAATAACTGAGAACCCTCTATATAGTACAGGCTGGTCCCTAGTTTGTGCTGGGACCTTAAACCGCACGTTTGCTTCGGCTAAATATTTAAGGTCTTGTAACGTTAAAAGTAAACTCGCTATAGCCAGCTAATAGGCCAGCAAGAGTGAGCCCCCTAGGCCCCTGGCGCGAACCAGGGGACCGATGGGGAGTCGGAAGAAACTCCATTCGGGAGGGACCAGCATCCCCTCCAGAACATCAAATACTAAGATTCCATCTGCCGAAAACATCAGCCTCGCCAAGATGACCAGCACCACCTCGGCGGACGACGACGACCGGAGAGACGGCTGCACCGACGAGTTGACCAAGAACGTCCAGGAAATACTAAACCTGCTGAGCCAAGCGACCGGCTTCTCTGAACAGAAAGCAGAAGCCCTCGCCGCAGAACCAAGCACAATTGACGATCGTCTAACGAGACTCGAGGGTCATGTCAAGACTATTTTCCTCCATATCCACGAACTAATAAAAAACAAACCAACTAAAGTACCCGCAACTTATACAAGTACCTCCACCTCTACATCTGACGACAACTTCGACAACTCTTCACCTCTCTTAATCCCAACAGAGCTCCAAGGAATGCAAGAAGGAGGCAATACACGCCATTCAATGAACACAACTTGTTCAATAATAGTCCTACCTTTCCAGAACACCTAAAAAATCACGTTCGACGCCAACGACAGACCG
>SDVV010007774.1:0-17576 GCA_016164225.1 Gammarus roeselii | reverse complement strand
ATATATATATATACAGTATCAGAGAAGGACAGCATCCGAGTCACTATCAAATAACAAACATCCTAAGCAATACATTCGATAAAAAAAGATTCAAATATCTTACCATCCTAATTCCTACACAATTAACATATATCCTAATTCCTTCATAAATAACATATATCCTAAATCCTTCACAAATAATATACATACTCACTAATTATCCAGGGCCGTCTTGTAGTCCGTTTCTGGGAGTGCCATTTCGCAGTCCGTTTCTGGGAGGGCCGTTTTGCAGTCATATTCTGGCTGGGCCGTTTTGCAGTCATATTCTGGCTGGGCCGTTTTGCACCGCCTTTTTCCAGGGCCGTCTTGCACCGCCTTTTTCCAGGGCCGTCTTGCACCGCCTTTTTCCAGGGCCGTTTTGCACCACTTTACTCTACTACTGTTACACTGCGTGAAACGTCACAGAAACAACTCGGAATATAATATTCTGGAGTATTGACATGTTATCTATTCCATTCACCTAATAATGGCATTAGTTATAATTACAAAGACGATCATGAATGGAATTCTGCTGGAATTTGATAATTAGTATGTTATAACGCTAATGTTGTATATTATGATTCATTTGGGCATGTTTTCTCACGGCTCCACTGGCTTTGAAAAGTTAACTGCAAATGCAACTCATCAGAAACACAATATTTTTACTCCCAGCCTCCGTTGTTCTATATTAATTAGTGTGAGAAGGCATTCAACATGGTAAAAATATAGCATATTTTATATAACACTGATGTGTCGTTGCACCCTAACCAAACACTGTGGTTATATCGGATCGTCTCGGACGAATTGGTTATTCAGTTAAGGAATATTTGCTCCGTTGACCTCACAGTTGCTTATGGAAATTTAGGAGACCCTAACACAGACTTGAGGGTCAAAAATGACCTCTTCACATTATTCATGGAATAGCACAACGTCATACTGCTTATTCAATGTTAATGTGAACAGTCGAACAGTCACAATACCGATCATCGGCTTCTGGCCAACTTAACGTCATACTGCTTATTCAATGTTAATGTGAACAGTCACAATGGCGATCATCGGCTTCTGAGCCAACTTATCGACGTTTGGAGGAAACCCTCCCTCATCCCAAAAAATTACGCTTCTATTGGATGTCCGATAAAATGATATATTGTCGTTGTGTTACGAGGAAAAAGAATTAACTGCCATTTTGTAACAAATGCATTTACTAATAATTCAAGCTTATTCAACTAAAATAAATGTTTTCCATGCATTTAAACTTTAGTGGCACTGTAATAATTTTCATTTATGAAATCAATGCAGGCCCCATGTACATTATACCCAAATAACTGTTATTATCCAAATACCACCACTCATTTGGCTGTTATTAGGAAGAGATAGCATCATGTTACATTCTAAACCATATATAGATTTTTTTGTGCTCATATAAAAGATTGTCTATGCATACTTCGTCGGGAGAGAGAGTGTTTCTTTGACTTTTTTTGTACCAGGTATTTCACATAAATGAGTTTTTGTCAAACTGGCAGCGGAAATTTATTGCCTACATGACCACTCGCCCCGCAATGGGTGAGTTTACTAAGAGTGAGAGAGATGATTGGGGAGCTTCCAGAATCAGTAAGAAAGGAGAGATAATTTATTGCCTACATGACCACTCGCCCCGCAATGGGCGAGTTTACTAAGAGTGAGAGAGATGATTGGGGAGCTTCCAGAATCAGTAAGAAAGGAGAGATAATTTATTGCCTACATGACCACTCGCCCCGCAATGGGCGAGTTTACTAAGAGTGAGAGAGATGATTGGGGAGCTTCCAGAATCAGTAAGAAAGGAGAGATAATTTATTGCCTACATGACCACTCGCCCCGCAATGGGCGAGTTTACTAAGAGTGAGAGAGATGATTGGGGAGCTTCCAGAATCAGTAAGAAAGGAGAGATAATTTATTGCCTACATGACCACTCGCCCCGCAATGGGCGAGTTTACTAAGAGTGAGAGAGATGATTGGGGAGCTTCCAGAATCAGTAAGAAAGGAGAGATAATTTATTGCCTACATGACCACTCGCCCCGCAATGGGCGAGTTTACTAAGAGTGAGAGAGATGATTGGGGAGCTTCCAGAATCAGTAAGAAAGGAGAGATAATTTTAATTTTACCTGTCTCTTCGAGTAACATTTATTTTTTGGATATTTTTAATGACAGCACTACTCTTGAAGAAATAGTGTTGTCATTGAAGAACAAAGACTCAATTATTTAATTATTTATTTAACAGAATGAGTGCATCTTTTCCCTGGTCTGCATAGTTAAAATAAATAAGGACCATCCCACAAAAAACATTATATCGATATATTTAATCTCAAAAAACATTTATGATACCCATCATCCATCATTTACGGAGTCATCATCAATGCCTTCGAGACGGTTCATTCGTGTAGGCCGCGGTTCGAAAGCATATTATAATTATGTTTATCCCAAATTCTGTCTTGTTGCTGGTTGAGTTTTTGATTAAATATTCAACTTCGGGTTAGGGGGTGATTCAAAATGTTAGCAAATATCAATAGATTATTAAGGAAAAAACTAAATTCTACCCGTGCTTTTAACATAAGCAGCTTCAAATCAATTTGATATTAAAAATATTTCAGTTTTGGTCATCTTTCGTCTAATCAGTTTCAATATCTAACATGCGATTCCGTTTCTATTGCTTTAACACTTCACGAAGATGGACTTCTTTCCATTGAAGGTGACGTCCGCTTAACGAAAAATACTTTCACATTTTCGGGTGTATACTAAAAAAAGAATCAGGAATATCTTTTTTGGTCAGTTGGAGTTATTTTTTATGACATTTCGTGATAATTGCTTCTCCCATACATATAAATTGATCGGAGTAAACTGTTTCATACTTAAACATCACAGTACATTGATGCATGTAGTCAAACATTTATTTATTTATCTATTCTGTTGTTAATAAATGACCTATGGTCACTTCAAGGAAAACAAAGTCTTGATGGGGCCGAGAGGACTCTTTCTCTGAACACTTTGAACTCATTTTGCTCGAACTAGAAGAGTCGTAGATAGTTTTCTGCACACCATCGTTATTTGTGAGTGAACGTCTGTCGAATAAGAAGAGTTAGAGGAGGATTTTTTTTTCAATTCGCTGACCCTTTAATCAAATAAAGAATGATGGGTATGACCAAAGGTCAGGATTTTCAGTCATTGTTACAGAAATTAAGTTATACGTCTACCGCCACTTTCATTTTGGATTACATTTTTTCCAAAAAATACATGTATGAAAACTACACGTTTCATACTCACGATTGCAAGACTGAGCAAATGTCCCCAAGTGGCAACTGTTGGGACATTGATTTTAGATCTCTTGCATCGTCCGCTGGCTTAGAGTATCATCGAAATATGATTGCTGACCAAATCTGTTAGGTGATAATTGGTGCATTGATGATGTGTTTAAGCTTTTATTGAATCCAAAGTATAGATCACATCATAACTTGATAACATGCAATGCTGGGAACCAAACCGTTCATCCGTCCGTACTTAATTCACGACGATAACATTTTCGCTGACGATTTAACATTTAGGTTAACTTTGGACATCTTTATCGGACTAATTACCTTTCGTTACATTTAACTTCCGTTAACTCAAGACCGTTAGACCAAAAATTCAAAAGTACATGTGTGACGGTGACACGCCTAATACTGCCCTACGGATGGATTTTTTTTTGTCTTCTAAGAAACAATGATCTTTCGTGCACACAACCTTAGTGATGCCTGCAGGGAACGTATCATGCAGTGGGCGTCAGTGAAACATCAAGATGAGGGAGGTGCGTGTGGACGCCTTGGTGGCAGTTACCGGTGAAACTCTGTCGACCACATGCTCGTTATCCCGTTTGCATAGTCGACAGTGGACATCAGAGCGCTATGTGTTGGAATGTTATGTATAGATGGAGAGCTAGTATAGGTGGAAGGGTAATTGCAGAAAATGTTCTTTGAGGACACCGACTAACGGTGCTGGTGCAGGTGTGATTGATGAAACATCGTCAATGAACGCACTGATAGTCCTCTCATTGCCCCGAACCAGTCGTCAAGTGATTTTTTTTTCATAATACAAATTTCATAATACATAATTATAGTTTCATAATACAAATACGATATTCAAATTTATTTGTTGATAAATTTACTGATTAACGGTTAAGGACGTTCTTTTTTTTGGTCCATGGATTAACGGTTAACGAGGTTCACCTCTGATGACCGGTGCCCACTTGTGATAAAATGTTGCCACATATGCGGTAATTGTTCAGGGTATGAATATTATTGGACAAAATGCGTTTCAAAATGGATGTTTACATTCAACGGAGGTCAAATGCCGTCACTTATCTAACTACTTATCATTTCACATAATTATCAACGCATGAAAACGTTACAGATACAGATTTTGACGCACGACTGAAACCCGCAGGGGACTGAACCCCGCACCACACACTCCTCTCATGCCTTCGGTCAGTGTCCACACACCTCCTCTTCCATCACCCTTTTCACCAATTTCACTTCATCTAGTTCCGTCAATTGCCCAACCAAGTTGGAAACGTCGACATTTTTAAACCCGACTATTACAAGATCTGTCCCAAGTGTTCAGACAATGAATTTAATAAATTCAATTAAAACCAAATACATGCTAAAAAATTAGACCGTCAGAATTTTTCTCCGCTTTGAAACAATTTCAACCGAATTAATTTTGAATTTTATGGAGCTTTAAGATTCCAAGATTTGAAATGCATTTAGGAATAAAACGAGGGGTCAAAAATTACAGAAATGCCATTTTACACATATAATGTACGGCAAGTTTTCGTCAGCGTGGGCTGTTCTGAAGACAAAAATGGCTATTTTAGTAAACCAAATCTTAGTGTAATGAAAATAATAGTAACAGCTTTTATTTGATTCACTCGGTGGTACAGTAATGATTACAAAGAAGCAGGTGTGACAAAGCAATTCTACCAATTCATTCAAGTAGATCATACTCGTGGACAAACCAGGGATGAAATACGCGACATAAAAATTTAAATTGAGGTAGTTGTATGCATGCTTAAATATATTTTATGTCTCCTTCCCACATGAATATTCGTAGAAAGATGTTTAATGCTGAGAAGAATAGATTGTAGCCACCTGTCGGCCAACATGTTAAAAGATATATCCAACCCTAACATCCACATACATACGATGAGCCCACATTATGGAAAGACAGATACGAGTCAAACATTGTTTCTATAAATATCGTAATCTTCCTGCAGCAGCTGTATTATGTCCCACCTCCCTTCTATTGGCAGTAGTTCGTATACTCCAATGTTACATACGGCCTCCAGGGAGAGACTATTTTAGCTAATACATTGAGACAGTTAACATCATAGGCTGTGAATGCACGGCTATTACACTCGTTCTTCTTGGGTTGCCAATCAACCCTTGAAAATATTCTTGCATGTTACTTTCCAATTACTGATAGTGACTTTCTTAAATTTACACCACAGTAAGTTGCAGTAGATAGGGTAGCAGTAGGTTTGAAATTGTTGAATTTTAATAAATGTGGTGCAGAAGTTGAATTTCCTCATAAGCTGATTGTTTGTTATTGATTGGCCTAGGGTCGGAAGCTGTCCACATTATCCAACTAAGTATCATCGAACCCACTATTCATTCTGAACAGGAACTACAGCGCGGGGTGCGGTTTCATTGCCATACCAACATATTGCTTGTATTGTACTCAGTAGCAGCATTGCGAACTTGGCATCTCATGTATTTAACATATTTTGAAGAGCATCCACATCAGGGTCAGTAGGACCATATTGTCGGCGTTGATCATTGCGTCAATACAGGAATTGTCAATATGACACAAAACACGGCTAAGCGATAGCCCGTCGTGCACGCTGTCTAAATACACATTGAATAGGATTGGTGATTGAAGGACACCTTGCCATATCCCATTTGTTACCCGAAAACTGTATGATGTTGAGCGTCCACATCGAATTGGACATTGTTTAGAGTTTGCGAAATTCACAAGTACTCTCATTTAATTTTTTTAAACTGTATCCAATTATTGCTGCTGTGAAATGCTTTCTTGGCCTCTAGAAAACAAAGGTACATTAGCCAGCCTCAAATGATAAAGCAAATAACAGTTTTTTCTAAGTGAAAATAGCCATATCGGTGAGATGTTAATTATTAAAGCAAAATTGGTTTCTAGTAGCCTTGATGAGGCTGTATCAATTGATATTAAACTGCAATTCCCTGCATCTGCATCATGACATGGAGGTGTTTAACAGGATCATATTTGAAGGCTTTCTCTGGTGTTCCATCCTTCGCTCTACAGCTTTTATATTTGTAATATCTAAGCCTCTGGCCTAAGCATCATCCTCCGCTCTACAGCTGTTACATTTGTAATATCTAAGCCTCTGGTCTACGCTCCCAAATATTAACTTGATCATCATTAGTATTTTCCCTGTTTAACGATTTCCTGAACATTTTTTTCGTCAGCATCGTTGTTGACACCGTTCATTGTACCGTGAAAGTGGTTTCACCACATCACAGTAATGTTTCCCTCCCTTGTTCAACCATTTGAACATTGATAAGCACAGTAATGTTTCCCTCCCTTGTTCAACCATTTAAACATTGATAAACAAAGTAATGTTTCCCTCCCTTGTTCAACCATTTATACATTGATAAGCAGCGCTAATTCTCGGCTTTCGATTGTTCCTCCCTTAAATAAATCAATCATCGGCCCATTAATCCTTCTCTCAAAGAAACAAGTTGCCGCAATTTGTCCTCATATTTCTTACAGAGCGCAAGTAACGACAGTGAATAAATTATCATTCACATACCACCAATCAATATATAATGTGGGAGGACACTTCTCTTAGTATTTCATCCCTACTCTGTCCTGTCTCCATGTATGTTCTTTTGGTGCGTTACTTGAATGTCCTGGCTGGAATGGTGTCAAACTTGTTTTCTGTAATCGTTATTGTACCATCGAGTGCTTCCTAAAAGACTATTAATATTATTTGTATTATTATTATCATTTTATCAGGCTTACTGACAGAAGAGTGTTTCTTCCCACTCGTGTCAATGAAAGTGACTCCATAATGCTGAAATGTCGTGCCTTAAGATCATGTTTAGCACAATCGAAAGCTTTGCAGAGGTCCATAAAAAATGTGACAGGTTCTTTTCCATATTCGAACACATGAATAACAACCTACAGTAAATTTAAATAACGCTTGTATTCTTCAAAGCCTGGAGGCCATATTGATTCATCTACTTTGTTTATTAGATACAAATGAGGTATATAATCTTAAGATCCGTTTAACATATATTTGATAAATAGTACTAATCTTTGTGATTTAGTGTGGATCAGCAAAAGTTCCCTGCTTTGTGATTCATTGACGAGTCGGGTCAATGGAGCTGGGATGCTCTCCTGATGTTTGAGGAACGTTGGTTGGGATGTTATCCCAGCCATCGCGGCTACTACTTTTCACTCCATTTAGGATTGTTTTAATTTATTTCTGGTCCGCAGGGTTGAAGATAGGTTAGTCGAGTGATAAATTCTCTAAATAATGTTCAAGAGGAATGTTTTTGCAAATAATTTATTCTTCTAGGGTAACAGGTAAGCTGCTAAAGCAATTATTGTCGAATATGATGACCTCGTCATCATAATAATTGAAACCAAAATCCATGTAATGTTTTTTTTTCAAAATGACTGTTAATGATTTGTTTTTCCTCTAGGTTTTTGTTATTTCTTTGAGAGGTCACAATAAAATTTTGAGTGAAAGAAGTCGGTTTAGTAAAGGTATTTTTACAGCGTTTATATTCATGTTAATTGGTTTGGGAATACTATTAGAATCGATGGTAGTGGCTATATGTTTTTTAGATACGTGAACCCGTTCTCATCCACGGATTCTTAGCTTGTTTGTAACGAAGCTCTTCTTGTTAGAGTAACATGCGTCTGGCATAGTTCATTGAGAAAACATTGTAACTGTGTAAAGGCATCGATTGAGTTTAATGCGGATTATCCATCATTAAAGTCGTATGTTCTCAACGCATCCTCAAAATTTGTAATGTCAGTCGCTTCATTTAAGATAGGTCCATATTCTATGCCAATTTATGATACGAATCCTGCAATTCGTTGGTCAATTTGGTCTCACAGAGTCCTAGCAGAGTAAATGCAAATGTTCTGTTGCATTGATTGTAGACTCTTTCAAACTTTTAACATTATATACCATGCAGGTAAAAATGTTTCGTAATGCAGTTGAATTGCGAAAGAGATTATCACCATCATTGTGTGATGTCGATCGACTTCGTTGTGGACATTGATGAAGTATTTTCAATATCATGCATAGCATGATCTTATGCATCAATGTGGCTTACTTGATTTTCTATTTATAGCTTTAAGCAGATGATAGAGAACTCATGGAAGTTGTTTGTTTATTTATGAATATGTTGCATTTTTTTGTTGCAATGTTATCCTGACACGAGAAAATAGAATGTTGCAATACACGCCCAAATATTTAATATTCGATGACACGTAAGTGGGGCAGTCGCCAAAGGGATCATTACTGCAGACCGCTGCCTGAGTGGCATGATCCTCAGGCCTGTTTCTAGTTGGTGGCCTTTGTTGACATTGAGTACACTGTGACCGGGCTTTGGTGGCCTTTGTTGGCATTGAGTATCACTATGACCGGACATTGGTGGCCTTTGTTGACATTGAGTATCACTGTGACCGGGCTTTGGTGGCCTTTGTTGACATTGAGTATCACTATGACCGGGCATTGGTGGCCTTTGTTGACATTGAGTATCACTGTGACCGGGCATTGGTGGCCTTTGCTGACATTGAGTATCACTGTGACCGGGCATTGGTGGCCTTTGCTGACATTGAGTATCACTATGACCGGGCATTGGTGGCCTTTGTTGACATTGAGTATCACTATGACCGGGCATTGGTGGCCTTTGTTGACATTGAGTATCACCATGACCGGGCATTGGTGGCCTTTGCTGACATTGAGTCACTATGACCGGGCATTGGTGGCCTTTGTTGACATTGAGTATCACTATGACCGGGCATTGGTGGCCTTTGTTGACATTGAGTATCACTATGACCGGGCATTGGTGGCCTTTGTTGACATTGAGTATCACTATGACCGGGCCTAAAAATTGTCGTCAAATTCAACGCACAGTCAATGGTTACAATTCGGTAAAGAGTTTACACCCCTTCTTTGAAGAGGCCTATTTTGTTTGATGAAACATGTTCTATTCTTATATGGAACTTAGGAAACAAATTCGTAAGCTCTATATAATCGAAGAAGTTATGGTGTCTTTAAGAAGATATGTGACAACTCATGAGTAGTGAAGCTGATGAAGCACATTAATAATTCCATATTGTGACGCAATTAAATATACGTTCACAAGGGCGAAAGCAGGATCGACGCAATCCCGCCGTCGGGCGATGGGGATGGCATTCATGGCATATGACATATTTTTAAACCTAAATATCATAGGCTTGCTCTAAGTGCCTGCACTTTCGGATGGCGATTCATTTTTTGTGAGAAATGAATCGGTACGGAAACCCGCAAGGGATCATAGAGTACTTTGATCAGAAGCATCTTGCGTTGCTAGGGTCATGACGATCATGACGAACGATATTTTTACTCTTATTGACTATTTGTGTGATAGGAAATACATTTGTTTTACATCAACAATATCAATTAACGAATATGAACGACCAACTCCATCGAATTATTATTTTCCATACGTTCAACTTCATATTCGAACACCACCTGCAAATGGAACAAGGATGTCATTATCCCAAACATTGTCGAACACCACCTGCAAATGGAACATGGATATAAATATGCCAAACATTGTCGAACACCACCTGCAAATGGATCAAGGATTTCATCATGCCAAACATTGTTTTCACTTCATTTACTATCAGTTATTCACTGTTCAGCACTAACAACGACCACTCGGCCCGGTTACATTTCCTGGCTGTTTTAAATGAAGGGACACTGCTGTCCTAAAATGCTACTGAGTTCAATGAGTTGGTGTTCAGGATTACTTATTATTATGTCAATTGCCGCTCTTAAGTTCAATTTCTTTAAAATATTTGTATTGAAAATCGATTCAATTTTTTTCAGTGCCCGATTCAACAGTTTAGTAGAGTTTGTTTCAATTTGTTCCAAATATTGAAGTTTTCTAGCAAAAGGTCATGACGGATTACGAAAGTAGTAGTAGCCTCACATTGAGCAATTCGTATTTTATCAAAGTCATGGTATATTCTTTAGCAGCGCTTCCAAGAATACCTATTCTGGGTCGACAGTCTTCAGACGCAGGGTCCTGTAGTGAGCCTATACTGCTTCTTCCTTTCAAGCTCGACCCTGGTCATAATCGATACTAAAAAAAGTGCAGTTTCGACTGTGAACTTTAGGTACATTTAGCCAGATTTTATAGGAATATATTAACAGTGGTCATAGAAATACCGATTCTATACGAATAAAATCTTACTATGCATTAAAAAACATAACGTTCCTTTTTAAACTATATGATGAGCGTTTTCAATGAGCTACTTCGTCCGTAGGAATTGTTTTATCGTATGAACATCGCTCTGATATTTTCAACATGGATATAACATTGTATTTAAACAATCGGTGCCCAAGGGCGTGACACGCTTTATTGATGTTCGGATACGGCATCCGTGTTGGCAGGTGGGGGAGAGTCAACGTTTCTGGCGGCGGCAAGTCAAGGAATAATTATGTATCATGTTTCATGCATTCAAAGACTTGAGGGCGACCAAAAGGCACCAGTCCTAGCCGTAGACTTCATGTTGCTCGCGTCGTGGCAGTTTGATTCATATATTGACTAATCATAATGTCTTTTGTTCCTTAGGAGCTGCAAGATAGTAAAAAACATTATTGAATAGAAACGGCTGGTTAGAGGCTTGGCAGGATACGTCTTGAGGGGGTCATTAGTAGCTCCTCCTCGCTCCCACGCCCTTAATGGTGCCATTGGATGCACCCTAACTCATAAGACTTGCACCATAACTCATACGACTTGCACCATAACTCATACGTCTTACACCATAACTCATACGTCTCGCACCATAACTCATACGTTTTGCACCATAACTCATACGTCTTGCACCATAACTCATACGTCTTGCACCATAACTCATACGACTTGCACCATAACTCATACGACTTACACCATAACATATACGACTTATCGGTAATGTCATAAAAGAGTCTATATATGAGTGGCATACTGTCAATTAAACGCGGACAAAGGTTACTCGCTTTCCAAAGAGCGTAAAGTGATGATGACGGCGTTCACCAATCGCCTGCTCTATTTATTTCAACGATTTCCTTATACTCATAAAATATAAAACCATAACGATGAGGGGATGCTGTGTTTATCCTCCACAAGTGTATAATGTGGCTTTTGACATTTTTTTCCCCTAATCGAAACGTTACAACCATCGTCATTTTTTCTCCCCAGAAATAAATTCTAAGGAATATCACGAGGCTGGTTCGGTCCCTTGTTGTCTCAGAGGCTTTATGTCCTAACCATTCATTTCTCGTGGCACTGCCATACTGCAATATTTCCTCAAGCGCAAGAATCTGCTAGCACGCGCGTTGTTGGCTGCATTTTAGAGGACAGGCTGACACTACAAGCAGGTTATTGAGATTAATGGTCCAAGCTGAAGCATAGCAGCTCACGTCACGGTCGCAAAATAGGACGGTAAGTTATTCGACGAAGCTATACGATATATCTGCCTCGATTTCGTAGTAGGTTATTAAATCTTTTTCTTCTTGCATCAGATTTCGTAAGTTGTCACTCTGCAATGTTAATGAAAAGTTATCGTTTACTGTTGCAAGTACAGTTCATTCAAATGCTTCATTCTTTTTCGCAATTTTGACAACTAAAGAAAAAAATCCTCTCACTTTCGTCAGAGGCTGACAGTCTATCATCCGTCGCTAGTCAGCACTGCTTGTTCAGTGTCTGCTCTGACTCCCGTGTAAGTATGGCATTCAATACATTGACTTGTCCACATTTACAATGTATTAATTTTTTTTTCCCATGTCGTTCAGTACATACAATAATTGTTCAGTTCAGTATACTTTAATTGAAAGTGTACGGTATAATGTCGTGTCTATAAATCAACAATTTAAATATTCATGTTCAGATTGAAGTTTTAACGGGATTTGGTGCGCTGTTTGAAATATAAAGTAGGCATAAAAGGAATAAAAGAGCCACCTTTAACTAATCACTTTACTAAAAAAATCGTCGAAATTTTCGGGCAAGTCCATGCCCCTCCTCAGCGACAAAGTTAAAAAATAAACAAGAACCTAAAGCTGTAAGTCATAATAAATTTGGTTAGAAGATAAGAACAAAAAAAACAAGAGCACACATCCTACCAAGCAACACGATCTGGAAGCCAGAAAAGAAGATATTTTACTATGCAGAGCCTAACTATTGAGTTGAATAAGGAGGAGGTAAATTATTCATTATTTGCCTGTTGGAATGGAGTAGTATATCACGGGTCACTGAATCAACCGAACAGACACCTGGCATTGCGTTCATATTAGGTAACTTCTTGATTAAACTAGACTCTATCAACAATCTTTCTGGTTTCGAATTGGATTTAAAAACTAGTTTACTTGAATCCCAATTTATTCTATGGTCAGTGTCTCTAACATGACAGAACATTGCACTATTGGTTCTACCAAATCTCACATTGCTCTTGTGTAGGCATGTTTGTTGAATTAGCTTCCGACTAACGCACCTCACATCCCTTCACCCACACAGTAAAGTATGTTCTAGTGCAAATAAAAAATACATTTTTCACGGAACTGTCAACGCAAATAGTTCAATATATTGTGAAACTTCAATTCAACATCAATCATATCTATGACACGTACCTGAAAATACACTACATATATTTCAGTAAGTTCAGTTAGTTACCAATTCAATTGGAAGTGCATTTGCGCGCAGTGGCGAGGATTTGCCTTCTTTCTTGATTCATCCTGTTTTCGGTGGTGAATTAATATGGTCAAATCGAATGATTTTCTCTCGTAACACAATTCTATATATAAAACAACTAACCTCTTAACCATTCGTGGGGTCGTAGATCTTCTCTAGAAGGAGCTTACCTGTTTTCGAAAACACTTTTAGTACCTCCTAGCGATATTAAAAAAGATTCACTTAAGATTGTGTTCGCACTCAGGTGGAAGTGGGGCATATTCTAAACTGGTCAACGCGTTAGTTTCCATTTATAAAATCCGATTCATTTCTCCCCATTGTGTAGGGGGGAAATCATTCTTTCGTGTTTCGTACAGTTCTCGACGGAAATGTAGCTAAAACTCGGACTCAATTGGGGGTGGTCGCATTTACTTGAGCGGTCGATGAATGTTACTTTCACTCTTCCGGAATGTCTAAATACGTAGATTATTCACATGAATAATAATGTAACGTTTAACAGTTGGAACACAGCAATTTTCAAAGATAGCCTTACATTATCACGCTCTGAAAATGGATCGTAGTGCACTATTATGCCGAATACTTGCTGTTCAGGGGGGCTGGTCGTATACTGATAAATACCCGTCCAGCTGGAAATCATCCACCTCGACATCATATATCCTTGTATTGAAACCCCAATACCTCGTCGGAAAAGAATCCTTTCATTTTCCAATCGTCATTAATCTTAAAAACACTTTTACTCACTCATCTTCCCACCAAATAAATCAATTTCACAAAGTTTCTAATGAAAAGTTTGAACTTTGTTTTATGATACTGACGTTACATTGCAATCTGGATTACGTTCATCATCCGATTGAATTACTTCATAACCTAGCAAAACAAAACTGACTGACATGCATATGACTCAAGACACCATTTCGAATTTCTATTTTGCGTTGTGTCAGCTTGCAGAGTATTTATTGTGCATTTCAACCTGATTAATATTCGTGCATTTGAAGCTAATTAACATTCGCCTCAATGTTTTTAGGTATGATTTTTTTGTGTGTTTTACGACGCACGCTTTATTGTAGAACACAAGTTCGTTGCTGGGATTTTGTTTATTTCCTTCTTGTGCAATACACTGAATGAATTGAAGACCCGACAATCCTTTTGATAACTTTCAGAAAGACTAGCAAAATATCTTCTCTGAAGTAGCGCCAAAAAGGATCTCCGAGACCGTGAATGCCTGCACAATACCACTGATTGACATAAATTACGACAACAACAGATGTATCGATAGATTTCTTTGTGATTTTTTTGTTTAGCAGCACATGATATTATTTTTTGTTGTCCTACCTGACCAATGTTTGAATTTTTGATACCTCAATCAGCTTAAACCAGACATGAATGGAAAGGGAAAAATTTCCTTGGAAATTATCATAGTCTTTTTGAGTGGCTGAATCGCTCAATGAATTATAACGCACAAAAAATCAAGTGAATCAAACGTTTGTTAGCCATGAATAATTTCACGGGTAGGAGTGTACCAGTGATGTTCAAGTGTACACGTTATTTTCAGTAAACAATGAAGATATTGACTGAAATGCGATGTATTGTATTATTAATTTGCAAATTGATTCTTTAGCCTAAAAAACAGCATATTATTTTGTTAAATAAAGTTAACGAATCACACGGTTACGTCCATATTATTATCGTGTCAGACATGCTATGAGATATGACCAATTGATCTGTCAGTAATTTTTCCTCCCTCCAACAGCAATCTCCATTAGACTCTTCAAAAAAACATACACATTCAAAGACATTCTCCGTCATCCGAAATGCAGAGTTCGTGATAGACTTCGTCTCGTTATTGCCTCTAATCTACGAGAATATTGCTTACATCAAACGTGCAGTAATGCGTCTCTCCCGACGGCAGGTGGATAGCCACAGAACGCGCAAAGCGTGTAGGTATTTCTAACGGAACCCAAACATATTTTCGGAAAATGAAAACTTATCCGAAGTATTCAACATTTCCATGGACGATTATGCAAAACTCTTTTGCGGTAACCGATATGTATATCGCTAAAGAAGACTGCAAAGAACATCAGGTTTTTGAGTACTCCAAAGGAATCGGCTGAGTAATTCTGTCGTCATAGAGAAATGTTTTGCCCGAATATTTCTGCTGTTGTAGCTGTTGCCCCCAGGTATGAGTACCGGACATTCTCAGGTGTTCATGGATGGTTTTCGTCAATGCACTCTGGTGTTATTGCCAGGCTGGTCAGCTAGTCGATCGGTATGCAAATTGTCAGCTTCTTACTATTTAAATAACTTGTTAGAGGCCACTTGTAAAGGTAGAAGTAGTATATGGGTGGCAAAATCCTTCACCCTCTCCTCATTGATGTCTGGACCCATGCACCAACGTTCACTGACAAATGCAGGATGAGCTTGTATCATTTGAGAAAGTAATTGTGCTATGGGAAATCAATTAAGTATTCGCCTCTATTCAAGTATGTTCTGGTGCAAACAAGAAATACGTTTTCCACGGAACCGCCATCAACAAAACGTGATGACCCCCACCGAGTTGGTTCCACAATTGTTAACGTGAAAACCGATACTTCAGAAATATTATTGAGAGTAAATTAACGTCAATGCCGGGCAGATTTATCTTCTTCTCGTCTTCACCAACGAAAACCATAGCCAGTCGATTATATTGTTAATGAACTCAGCTTAGACTCTGTTTTCTCTCCTGAGCAATACGCACACGAACTAACAAGTTCACATCATAAAAATAAATGGTCTTTCGAAATTCGTTCGATTCTCAGACAATCTCAGTACTCTCGCACTGCTATAAACTCTGCATTACACAGCCACTCTACAATGCCCGAGGCAGGGCAGGCGGTCGAGTTCAGCTGAATCTCGGGTCAAGCGGGAATTAGGGGAAATGAGCTCGCTGATTCCCAAATTAAACTGGCGTCCACCCACCAAGAACAGTTTATCACCATGCACAATCGTCAACTCGCATATTACATCCTGATTGGACGATACGAGGCAACAAAGCGGACAGATTTTTTAAATGTTAAACCCTCGGTTGGAGAATGGGAAATCAATATTTTCAACATGAGGGAACATGTCAACAATCTAATAAACGTAGACTGGTGCCACCAAGTGGCAATCAGAGTAATAACCCGATGGAGTGCAGTACACTTTCGCCGGACCGACGAGTTTTCTAAATTCTCATTTGCAATCTACAAAACCCGCTCACTGACCTCACAAACAGATTTTTTTTAATAACTTTCGGTAAATTGACGACCTTTGCAAAGTAGTTTAAAAATGGAACAGCGGTGCAGGCGGGGTTGGTTCCTTCGCCCTGAACGTATTTCATTTTTTTCATAGAACTGCACAGAAACTATGATCCCTTCACTTTCGCCTAAGTATTGTCCTTGCATGCACCAGCGTTCATTCATGCAACAGATACAAATTCGAATTTATATCTCGATGTAGCTCCTATTTTCGTACACGCTGGGGTGCGAGTCTGTCAAAATCGATGATCTTCGCGTCCTTCGGGGGAGCTCACAATGACAGAGGTCAAAGTTATGGTTGAGAAGGACACCCTTAGTCGAAATATTAATCTCGCTGAGTGACTTTCATCAATGAGTCGCTCGCAAACGCAGTTCATTCAAAGATTTCTTGTCAAATGTAGAACTCAAATGTTGGAATCAAGAATAAAAAGGTTAAGAAAGTTTCTTCAGTCTAAACCAGCCAACCTCATTTCATGATGAATTTATCTGGTGATGGAAGAATGGGACAGTAAAACAGAGTTTGGGCCCTGAAGTTAGGCCGTTAAACCGAATGTTTATGCTGATCATTGGTTCTGGTTCTTTGATGAACCTAATGTAATAAATTTGTAAATGTTTTAACACTGATGATGTGAATTATCCGCTATAAACGTACGTGTCTTATCACAAACATAAGGTACATAGAGCTGTGAGACAAAGACGAATACAAAGCTTCATCGAGTGATTGATGATAACATATTTTAAGACACAAATATGTTAGGCTGTCGATTTCGTATACTTCCTTTGCTGAATAATGGGCAACAATTTTCCTTGCAATGAATGTTTGACGATATATTTTAAACTTTCGGAGCAAAAATCTGGAAATTTAATTTGAGCCGTGATAAAAAAGTTAGTATGAGAATTTATTTTGCTTATCTTTTATTCTCGGATTACATATAAAATGAATATTGCCTAATAATTCATATGTTCATTCACATATAAAATATTATGGTAATTATTTTTTCACAATTTGTTCATAATTCCACATGTACGACACATGAATTTGTTACAAGTATAACAGCTACGTCAATAAAAAAGCTTGTAATGGATTGGTCAATGGGCGGAACGCTTGTTTGAACAGTAACATATTCTTCAAATCTATCTACGTGTATTTGCTTGCACACATTATAGAATATATTCGCTTGACTTTGAATTAAAGAGAAAGTGCCTATAGATGATAGACTTTATGGTAGATCATATATTAAAATCATTTGTTTGAGAAAATGCTCACTACCATCATCCCTTT
>SDVV010007773.1:0-17576 GCA_016164225.1 Gammarus roeselii | reverse complement strand
TCGATCGAGGTGTAAACATGACGCACCGTGGACACACTGAAAGAGGGCGCTGTTAGTGAACACGGAGCGTGCGATACGTAAGCGCCCTTTAACTCTACATAATGGGTCTTCTCCCCCTTATCATAACAGTCCAGCATTGCTTATTCCGGTCGGGTTATATATAGGTAGTTGTTGTGCCCCCTCTGTCAAGTTAGCGCACGAGTAAGGTTTACACGTTCCATCTCACAATGAAGTTGTGAGGCATTTAACTAGCTCTCTACTGAACAAGAAGGGTTGGCCTCTACACTCAGCTGTATTGTGGATGAACATACATACATGTCCTCCCTCACCGCACACCTCCCCAGTTCAAGGTCCTCTACAAACGTCTTCCTGTCGCTCGTTACAGCCACGTTTTTGGCTAAGTTGTTCATCAAGTAAGTTTGGTTTGTGTCCGAGTCTTCCACTGGCAACGAGTAGGCGTCCCTGAATAAGGTCACACCTTCATCTGCAAGTGCTCTTAGCTGCTCCCAACCTCATAAGGGCAGCCTTATCATCGGCGTCCTGGACACTAGGGAAAGGTACTGAATCCCCTCCCGAAGATGCATGACGCCGTTTGTGACGGTTACATACCGGTCCAACTCACTGAAAAATTAGTGAATCCTCTCGAGTACGGTCTGAGCCGCCGTGGCCTTATCAACAAGTGTGGTAAGAGTGGCTTGGACATGATGAAAGTTTACGTTAATCTTTCGGATGGAAGTTATCACACCCTGGTTCGCATCTGCAAATTTATCCTTCAAATCTTCAATGTCCTTCTCCGTTGCCACTCCCAGCACAGATTTTATCAGGTCACCACCAATATTCAGCAACCCTCTCCTCTCCTTAACAACACCCCTAGTTTCTTCCTCCTCTGCGGTTACACTACTTGACATAGACGTCGGCCTTATTTCTCCTCTTGTTCATTTTCCATCCTCGCCATAGCGCGACCCAACTCTCTCCTCCATTCCCGTTCCAACGCACGTAGCGAAAGAGTGTTGAGGAGATACAATACCTCTTGTCCCGCGCGTGTTAACAGCACCCGGAAATGGTATGACATTGCCTGGATTGCATCAAGAACCGCCGCCTGATGGGCCCGGGTCATCGGCGACAATCCTAACGCTTCGACCAATTGTACGGCCCTCTTGAACAGCTCAGCTGCTGACCATGCGACGAAGGACTTCGTGTGATACTCCAGTCGCACGACCAGCTGCCCTTGCACGAAGGTCACCGTACCGCCGGCCGAGGCGATCACTCCATTTTCCGGCGCATGCACCCCTTCTCCAGCCCCTTCGGTACTTCCCCGGCTTGGAGCGTCGGGCGCCCCCAAAGGAAGAAGCACCAGAAGCAGAAGAGGCATAAGTTGTAGAGCCAACATTTCGCCAACAATTTTGCTTGTGTCCCAATTCCAACTTATACACTGGAAACAATGATGTGGGAGATAAATATATTATTCTAACAGATGCTGGTTATACTATTTACAAGACGGCCGTACAGGTTTCCTCAACGGAGAGAAACGTGTTCGTCGTCTGGGATTCGCCGTGAACGAGCAACAATTGGTTCACGTGCGAGTGGAGGCCTATACATGGCTTCCAATACTGGCACATCTACACCTACAGGGCTGTCCTGAGCTGCAGGAGATTTGGGAACAGGTGTTCCCTCCTCCCCGCTGTCAACTTCCTCGGTTGGTTCGTCTAAAATCTCTCACATGCGTCCTCCCCGTAACATCGGCGAGGGCGCCCCTACATGAGATAGGCCACAAGGCAAAATGTCGTCTAGATAGACTTTGCGCTCCTTACATAAATGTCATGTTTTAGAGTGCAATTGCAGGTGAATGTATTTTGGTAACCACAAATGGTCCTTCCCATCTGGGTGACAGTTTGAGGTATTCAGTTACTTTCGGATGATATTTGGCGTAGACTCTTTGGTTCAAAACTAGCTCGCGAATATATTTAGTTGATTGGTATCTATTCTATGTACAACCTTTTTCTTTGTTCACCTTGTGTCGCATATTCACCCCTTATTATTAATATAATGGTTTAAACCCATCTTTACAATATGTCCGAGCTATCCAATTTCCCACTCTACATTTTATTCACATTTTATGCACATGCACAGATGATACTATTGTAAACAATATCTTCTCCGTATAATCCGAACCGGCCCATAGAGATGAGCTACGATGCATTAATTCTGGATTCATTAATCCCCTGCCCAGGAGTTCTTTTTACGATTTTTTATGACATATATTGTGAGTCATGTTTCGCAAAATGAAATAGTTACAAACCGGCCGCTGACAAGTGATGTGCTGTCACAAATTTATTTATCTCTCGTTTCGTTAATTTAAATAACACGCATATGAAAGCTAAGTTTGATATAGTATAGCTACCTATGCATTGAAAACCCATTTCTGGACAATAGAATGAATGAATTTAATAAAAATAATAATAACAATTGCGCCATCGAAATTGCACAGAGGCTCAAACGGTTCGGGACTGTCCCACAAGGCTATGTGTTCCCGGTCGTAACCGAACAGAACATAATGAGGATTATCACCACTAGTGTTATAACGTGATGTTACTAACAATAATAATTTTTGGGAGGAACAAGTCCCATCCTGGGACGTCCGAATTCAAATGAAACATGGCCCAACAAACTGCTCTGCGGATGAGCGTTTGTAATACGACCATGGTCCGGTAAACAAAAGAAAATGTATGGTATTAAATACATCTATATCGTGAACTCTACATGACGTGACTGTTGCATTTTTTTTCCAATAAAATTTCCCCTTTCTAATTACAATCTTCGTACTGTTGAATTTAGATGATTTCGTCACGCAACTAATACTTGAAAGTTCTAGACACCAATTAGTTTTTCTGTATAAAATTATACATAATCTATACATTTTAATATAAGATGATCGCTGGTTATTTATTCACGGTCGAAAACGATACGCAAGCTCAAGTTTCTATTGATATCGAAAGGGTAAAAGTTCCATGACGAGCAGGGTTCGAATCCGAGAACTTGATCTTATGAGTCTGAAACTGATACCACTGGCCATGAGATAATAAGAATTTTTACAGAGTGACGAAATATATAGTGTTCTATTCATGAAAACAGCGTATTTTTTAATTATGATTGGAAATTATGAAAACTTAATGCCACGCCAATTTAGTTTAATTGACGGGCCATAAAGTATAATAAAATAGTAACCAAATTAGTGTCAACATGAGATCCGGGAAACTGACCTTATAAAAAAATGATAAAAGGCTAAATTTATCAGATACATGTCAATAAAACAAGGTCTAAAAATCAATATGAAATATACTTTCGACAAGGTCTAAAATCAATATGAAAATACTTTCGACAAGGGCTAAAATCAATATGAAAATACTTTCGGCAAGGTCAAAATCAATATGAAAATACTTTCGACAAACCATTTGCAGAAATCATGCTACATTTATATGTATATGGCTATGCACAGGCCGACATGACAAATATTGTACATTTTAAAGGACATTTCCTTTCTGTGAAAGTTTTGATGGATGTATTGGTGGTTAAATGTGTAATGTATGTGGCTAACTGTGAGTCAGAAAATTTAATCCTGTTTTTAGTAGGATTGACATGAGTAGCGAAATGCAAAGAAAATAGCGAGTGTTCGGTAATGTTGTTTGTATCGTGTGATGATTGATAATTGGTTTGTAAGTCGCTACTGGGATGTTATATGTTTTTTTTGTGAATTATTTCTAGGGTCAAAAACAAATCTATCTTCGCGCGGTGTTTTCTAATAAGTCAGTGCTAATCAGTAGCTCATACGAAGCTGGATGGCATTTGTCAATCACGAAAATCTGATGGTTGAACGTAATTGGATTTGGCCTTTTCGTTTGAAGTTTGGATTTGATGAACCATCCGCCATTGAGTTGGATGAGTTTGGATTCACTGCAATTTGAATATTTCGCATACCCAACACAGTATGGATTGTATTTTAAAGTCAGTCAGACGGGCACCCCTAGGGGTCGAAGATATAGACACATCCTCAAGCACTCCAGCCTTAATGATTGCCTTTCCGGCTCCTGTATCTAACCAACCACGCACACGTCGATCATTCACCACCATGTCGACCATCGGAATCCGAATTCCTTTTCCCGAATTTGAAGAGCTATCCACAGCTCGTTCATTTGTCACTAACAAACCGTGACTTTCCACTCTCAGTCTTCACACCGTCACCACCTCTATATATGTACACAGCTAGTTTATTTCTCACTAAGAACCGGTGACTTTTACTCTCCACACCGTCACCACTTTTATATTGTAACACATCACACCGAAAACCACCACGCACCAGTCACAGTCTCACTCTCATCCCTGGGGCTGTCGAGCCCTGCTACTGACAAAGGGTTCTCAGGATCATTCAGAGGCTTAACCGTTGACGTACCAAGTAACGAGGTGATCAGTCCCGCTACAGTATTCTTGGAAGCATACGCTGAATGTTGCTCTCCCAATTTGGAAAGACAATTTGAGTCCATCGAACTAACAGAGACATCAGGGAGACAGGAGGCTAGCTGGGCCTTCTTTGTGCCGAGCCTCCTTGACAAGGAGTCTGCTTCGGACTTGATAAAAAATTCTCTCTCAAAATGCCCGCCCATTTTGGTTTTATCGGGATATCTCGTCGCAAAATGTCCGACCTGCCGCAGTTGAAACATTCCACATACTAATTTGGAGCATTTCAACAGTCGTCCAGAGTATGTCCCTGTGCCTTTGCACTTACATCTCCTTTCCGAATATCCCACCTGATTTCACTTCATAGCCTTCTTCTGGCTCCCCTTCATACGGGACTATCTCCACACACGGGTTCTCCGTGTCTTGACTAATTGTATCTCCACCACTAGCCATAATTATTAGGAGGGCCTCACGCCCAAAACTCTTAGAATACATCCTATACAACCACCACAGTGATTTATTTGAGGAGGCCTAACGCCCAACCCTCCGAGTATATCCTCTATACGAGTCATACCTCAAACACGAGTCATGCCACTACCACGAGTCATAACTCTAGCACGAGTCATAACTCTATCACGAGTCATAACTCTATCACGATCATAACTCTATTACTTCGACTCCGTGAGGGAGAACCACGGCGATCAGGATTATAGACTATTCTATCTGATCCCTTTCTTCCCTCCCTGTAACTATCTGGACCCAGGAGGATCGCATTGATCCCCATGACCTCATTCTGACTCGCAGTCATTTAATCATAAGAGTCATTCAGTGCTTGTCTCAACACGTCATTCTCTCTGAATGAGCAGACGGACACCTGTCTCGTGTCAAGTGCATTCGTCCTTCCTGTCATTCCACCACCCACTTTGTCCGTCAAGGTCATGCATCTAGTAGCCTCAGTGGCGCCAAGTCTGTTCTCGCTGTGTGATGAATCAATCAACCGAGACGATATAAAGAGTACGTAGCAAGCAACAACAAGAACTGCCTTTCTGGGCCGCTGACCTACTGCCACCTCACAGTCTGGACGTATAAAATATAATGTGACACAAAATTTAATAGCCTAAAATATACTGGTATGATTTCACGCGGTGACGTCATGCACCGGAATAATAAAGAACCTTGCATACGATGCTGTGCGGTCACTTTCTCTACTGTATCCTGTGAACTGGGGTATCTTATCCCCTTGAGTTAAATTAATCTGAGGTGTGAGAACAGGAGGGTTCGCCATCGCGTCCACCACGTCTCCTATCTCTAAGCCTACTCGATACTCGAGTGTTTCTTGCACTCTTCCAGGCAATCACGTACCAACTGATGCCTATTTAATTGAGACTCATACGATTCATTCAAAAACGTAGAGAATTTTCCAAAGACTACCAGTCAAAAAATGTTTGCAACATATTGAATTATTTTAAATGCCACCACTCTCCAATTAACTATCTAAAAATTAATATCTAATGATTATCCTATCGCAGATTTTAAAACTCTATAACTTCAATAATTCTACTCTAACTCCACTGATTTTACCACGGTTTTAAACATTTCACTGACTATCTCATTATCCATAACCCAGACTGTAACCGAAAACGCGCTACACAGCAACAAATGCCTATGAACTGCAATAAAACCCAGCGAAACTGTTGAGCCCTGTTGCGGCGTTTGTTCCACTAAACTTTCTTACATTAATAAATGTCTAACGCCAGTGCAGCTCTAACTGGTTATAGTTTATTTGTCTATATGACCGTGACCCACATCTCTCTCTCTCGTTGAAACAGATATACGATCTCATCTGAGTTTGATTGTTACTAAAAAAATCACACGCCTTGCAGCCTACTCGTTGCCAAGCCCTCCTATTTTTCAGCCCATCAACCAAAATTCATCTCCACTTGCGTGGAGCGAGAGAGAGAGAGTGTTCTGACCACTTTGAGCTTGCACTGGTTTGCACCCATTAAAACTTAAAACTCCACTTGTTACACAAACCCACACATAGACGCAGCGTTGTATGGAAAATAATAGGAACAGTGAAACAGAGAATCACACTCTGATTCGCTTGTGACTTTTGAGGTATATCAATCCTCACTCATGGGGCACCAGTGTGTCGCCGACATGTCATAATATGGAATATAAAGGCAATCCACTCATTTACCAAATTATATTTATTAATGACTGACGGCTTGTGAGTTCGCCCAACCCAGTATGAGGTCAAAGGTTTTTACCTAAATGAAACTCACCCGTTACTCAGTTGAGTGGGTCAGGGAGATGATATTTATACGCCACGTTCCATACAACACTGAAGTTCTACGTGTGGGGAATTGAAACACTCGGTGAAACGTCATAAATAGCTATTCTTTATTATATTAAAGAGAAGTCCAGAGACTGAATGATTTTTCCCTCTATCCGCACAGATGAACACTGCCTTATTTGGAATAGGGACCCCGTCATATGATTACTACCTCTATACTATAGAATGCACAGAAAATGCGCACGCAACAAACAACCAATAGTAAATATGCACACAGTAATACAGGCACGTATGCCTAATGGGTACCGCTGCTAAAGAAGTAACGCACAGTAATACATGCACGTATGCCTAATGGGTACCGCTGCTAAAGAAGTAACACAGTAATTCAGGCACGTATGCCTAATGGGTACCGCTGCTGAAGAAGTAACACACAATAATACAGGCACGTATGCCTAATGGGTACCGCTGCTAAAATATAAAATGCACACTCGTGCAAAAAGAGGAAAATGAACAAGTAACGCTCACCGGGGTCAGTGAACTTTGTTTGTAGGTCCTTGTAGATGATGTAGGAGCTCCCCTGCATCCCAAGCTGGGCCCGCCCAGCTTATGCTGGACTTTGTCGTCGTCTGACTGGCACCTCGGCTCATTTGAGATTTATGCTCGTTTGTAGATTTAGGATTGTTTTTCCCATCCTAAAGATGTTCGTAGACTCGGGATCTATATTAACTGCTCTTGGATTGTGACACTTATGAGCACTGGAGAAAGTCTCTGAGCTGGTGGGTTTATAGTCTATAGTAATATTCTAGTACGGTGACACTCGGAGGACTGGGCAATGAAAGGCTTCTACGCACGGATTTGGCCGCAGGACGTGCGCTGTAGACGTGTCTCTCACATTTGTGGATGAGATATAAGCTCGGGCTACTTGGTGACCCTGCCTTATATAGTCCAAAATTGTGACTTCATCGTCCGTCACTCGCTTGGGAAGAGCTCCTCCCTAACCCATGTTGCAGGCGCACTAGGCTAATAACACATATATTTAACAAATAGACTTCGGGCCAACCTCTTACCGTTTACACGGCGAGTCGGCTTCACGAGCCTTCGGCGTCGTCTTACAATTAATCACTGCTCCTATCACCGCTGCTCAAACCTGATGGCCAGTTGCTAAGGGATCACTGGCCTATCCGTACGTAACGCAACAGCTCGCTTCCAGCCTCTCGACCGTGCCTACAGCGTCCCAGGCTGCACAGTCGGAACCCTTCCTATTCATGATTAAAACCCTAAGGCCTCCAGACTCGGGGGCAACGTTCAACTGGCAGTCCGTCTTGTTTACTGCTACCGAAGCGCTGAGGCTGCAGTCTCAATAGCACAGGTGCCAGTCCTTCCGATAAACAGGTCGCTGTTTATGAAAACAATGGTACTACCTCAGCGGTTTTTCAGAGCGGACGGCGGCTTTCTGGTTACCCCTTGTCTGTATCTGCAAGGGGGTATCTTTTAAGCAGGGTCCCGATACAACATCCGTCGACATGGAAACTCATGTGTGCACACTTGTTTATTGTATTCAAGAAAGTTTGTATCAACTTACAAGCGTTGATTTCTAGTGTCTATCTTATTCATTTTTGTTGAGAATATAATCTGGAGAGCAGATTGAGCTTGAAATATGAAATTAATGTCATTAATCGAGTTCAGTTTATTCGTCGAATATTAAACGTTACGCACTTTCTTTCTGACCTGAACATCATTCAAGAAAATATTCAACTATTTAACGCTTTCTTAAACATACCACCTTCACCCGTTCAACATCAGACTTAATGCTGACTTCTGCTATATCAAGAATTAGCTACTGAAAAAGTATAAACTATTTGAGATCATCTTAATCATGAGTTCAAAACAAAAAAATCGACATGAAACCTATAAAAATGTTTGAAAGGAATGTCTCAGCTCTGCAGTGACGTGTCAGATTGGAATAACTTGCTGGAGTTTAAATTGTTCGTTTTCATACTGTTCAACAACTTGTCAAATGATGATTTGGGTTGATTTTTCCCCATATTCTCATTTATAAGCTTTCGTTTATTGTGCTGTTACCCTCAATACACATTTGTATTCCTAATTGAGTCGGAAAAGGAATGGTTCAATTCGATGTGGGGTGATGAGGCAAAGAGAACCCTTGCCTTTCTCGGAGAAAATGTGTAGTTGTGGATCTGTCATAAAGTGTCGTTTTGGATCTGTCATAAGGGAGAAACATTGGAATCAATGTACATTTGTAATTTGAATTGCGGACAAGAGTAGTGAATAAATAATGTTTGATGCAGACTTAGCTATGAATATCTCCGTTTGGGGAAATTCAAAGTGGTCTAGAGTCAAAACAAAGAGAAATAGGGGGTCACCTTTGTTCTTCAAGAGTTTCTAGAACGGTTATCTGTTAAGCCTGTGCGATGTTATAAGGTATATCTCGTTAGCATGACGGGCTTCGTGTGTCCATCATGCTAATGCTAAATCTGCATGATAGAGATTGAAAAGCCTCTTTAAACTGAAGAGAACAGGAGTATACAGTATACCTGAGAGAACTGCTACAGTATGGGGTTGTTGGTCATATATGGATGAACATTTCGTGAAGCTGGCATTATGTGGATGGTTTATGTTGTTACTGGAATAATTATATTGTTAAATTTTTAAACATCCGCATTTTTACCCGACGATCGTGTCGCAACATTGCACTTAGTAACCGTGTGTCTATGTTTTTCTGAATCGATGCAGTGATGTGTTGGATACAGAACGCCCATGTGTGATGCAATGCAACACCTAAGTCTGCTGCCCGAGAATATTCCATAGAAGGAACAAAGTAGAAATTGATTCATGACTTCTCTGAGGTTCAGGGACCCGTTCCACTGATAATTGAACGCAGACGCTTCGTGTAGCACGCTGCTTCATGCCTAGGCCCCGTTCATATCTTGCTACGTGGAACACAAATAACCCTAAGCACCGTGTTCAAGCGATGTGTTTGTTTTTACTGTGCTACACAGGAATACAAATCCCGAGTGATTGAAAAATTAACATGTTCTTTCAGAAATGATCTGGTCAAGAAACTTGATGTCTTTTTGCAACTGCATGACTAATTCGCCCAGTACGTCATGCATGACCTTAACGGCATGGAATAGAATATCAATACATGTAGTTCTTTATAATTGTGAAATATGCTTTTCTTATCCAATTTTCACCTTATGTTGGTTTTCAGATATGATACAAAAACTGTCAAATAACTGAGCGAAAATACACTAAAAATTCTGAGAGGCGGTGGCTGCGTACACTCCTTGCAGCGGCGGCCCGAACTTAGTTAATAGATTGAGGTGGGGGGGAGGGGCTGCATATTATCTTGATAGCGGCAATCTAAACTTCATTAATAGGTTGAGACGGAGCGACGGCCGCGTACATTCCTGTAGCGATGACCTAAACTTTATTAATAGGTTGAGATGGAGCGACGGCCACGTACGATCCTGTAGCGGTGACCCAAACTTTATTAATAGGTTGAGACAGAGCGACGGCCGCGTACGATCTTGTAGCGGTGACCTAAACTTGGTTAATAGGTTGAGGGGAGCAGAGGTCGCGGACAAACCTAGTAGCGGCGACCCAAACTTTGTTAATAGGTTGAGGCTGAGCGGCGGTTGCGTAGACGAGGAGGTGCAGGAATAACCAGTTAGTTTGAGTCACTGCTTGGAAGAGAAAAAAGGTAACCTTCGGGAGCCAGAAAACACAATTAAATCTGGTGCAGTGTAAATGAAATTACACTGTTAAAACATCTATGCTTATCAGAGGCGTCTCTCATTTTCATTCACGCGGGGCTTCAGCGTCACGCACACCTTACGTCGACCTTATTAAATGAAAGAAAATTGACATTTAATTACGCATAAAATAAAATATTGTGAACCGATTCAATGCTCATTCTGGCATTTTACAAGAATATGCAAGAGACCATGTAAATATAAATGAACGTACCTCGCTCTGTTTTCTGTTCCCGATCACAGGCCTTCAAAAGTTTTCATCTACAAGAAGAGAGGAAGTGACAAAAAAGTTTGACAGACGGGCTTCTGCATACAGTGATTCGACAATACGTAGAGCAGCGAATAAAAAAATGTAAATGGTTAGTCTTCCACGAAAATATTTTTTACTTTTCCAAATAGCAATTCAACTTAATAGCAACTTTAGCTACGATATTTCTCCTGAGCAAGCCTTCGTATAAAATTTAGCAAAAAAAATCCTTTCAGTGAAAAAGTACAACCATTAACGAATCATAATAAAGAAAAGAAGTACCAGTGCAATAAATTTCTGAAACATAGACAAGCAATATTTTAGTGATCATTGAACAACATAAAATTATTTTTAAGTGAAATATTATTTCCAATAAACTAAACATCAAATGGAAAAAATCGTAATCATTCAGTATACTAATGTGGATGAAGAAGATCGTGGGGACGACATAAGGAGAACTAAACAGCATTCATGTGCGCGATAACATGAAAAAAAAACAATTTTATAACTACCTAATTAATGATATTTAATGGTCCTGCAAGTTTATTTCGATTTAATGAGGGGCGCTCTTTCCATATGTCAATGGATTCCAAAATCCGAAGATCTAATTCATAGTTAACGGATGATAAAATAGATACATTTTCCAATTTGAACGGGTGATTTTGATCGAAACAGTGGTTTCGGATTGACGAGTTCGGCGGTTGAGTAAGAAGTGAACCAGTTCGGAAAGAACTGCCATGGTGTTGAGATGTCCGCATAAACATTTGAAGTGTTGTACTCCCAATGTAGAACTTCTGGCAGCAGTGACACGTGTACATATAAATTACGGACGATCTCATCATCACATCAGGTTGGTCTTTCCTCTTCAACTTTCGGCTTAAAGTAAAATTATTCCTGAAATAAAACGTGGGTTTCAGTTGTGGATATAATTTATGTACTAAGGCCAAAACTTCAGCCTTCAATTTATTAGTTTGAAACATCATGAACAGTAACTGGATGTAGCAAGTTTGATGGTCAACTTTAGGTACAATTTCGTTATCTGTCACCCTAATTTTACCAAGCACCCTCTTAACAACAGAGTCGAATAACGGAATCGGAAAGTTATTCATGCTTAAGTATGATTTCAAAAAACATATTTCTTGATGAAAGAGTTGATAAGTCGAACAAAGCTGGTAATCTCTGAAAACTAATGAATAAATAGCCGAGAGTTTATATTGTTGCATTATATTACTAAAATAATTCGTGTTCAGACCGGTGAACGTTCTCTTACTAAATACAGAGGTAACAAATTTATCAACCAAGCGATGAATGATAATGTCTAATGTCAAAAAATGTCAGTTTATTCACAGTTTCTACTTCGTTAGTAAATTTAATTTGTCCGTGCCTTAAATTCAGCCTGTTCCCCTTATGGGAATAAAATGAAAGTCTCATCTAAATACCTTCGGTAAAATGTTGGTCTAAAATCAACAGGGCAGTTTTGCATGGGAATGTTCTCGAAATTACTAAGAAATATATTTGCAGTAAAAGATGACAAAGGTGATCCCAACACTGGGACTTCTTTTCATTATTAAGATACGGTTCCCCAAGAATCGACCTATTTCGATTTAACGAATCATGTCTCGTTGGTTTTCGTAAGAAATATGTTATATCTGTTGAATATTGTTGATGAAACTGGAAGTAACATATCGCCGTCCTATGTTTGATGGTACGCCATCATGGCGTTTGCTCGTTTTCATTGCTTCAACAGTATATTGTTATATTAGGAATTGAATATTTTGTACACCGTACTCATAGCAACTCACGATCGTTATCCGCAGATCGATTTATTAAATGGCCCTTTCATCTAATAATCGTGGACATTTACGAAAACATTCTGACATGCCAGTCATCACAACAGAACATACTCTATTTGCAAGAACCAATGAGTAACTGGAGCAAAACTCTGCAATATGTTGCAGCCATGTTGTCCTTTACTTCAAGTTCCTCGGATTGTATTGTGTCAATTTTTTCTTGAACCGTCTTTTTATCTTTTTGTTCCTACAACTTGGATTAAACTGACTGAGATAGCAATGACGAAAAGAATCGTCGTGATGCGGTATCAAAGACACTCACAACAACAGAACAGTAATTCACTGCAGAATTTAGACAATATTTGCGTAAGTGCTTGAGATCAAAGATGTAGGAAGGGATTTGACTTGCCACTTGACTTACCAGCTGAGGTAAGTTCATGGAGGTGAATAACTTACTAAATTATTGTTTAGTTGTATTCCTGTTTTTTTTCGGTGTTTCTTGACCCCAGGGCGTGGAATGTAGTATATTTTTATTTAGTGCTACCTACGTGCAGGTAGTCAAAAACTTGTCTCTTCAGACCCGCCGTTTAATTACAATTACGTATAGTATCAAGGGTTGTGTTCCGTCAGTAATTTGAGCCCTCGGTGGATGTTTTTATAGCTCTAGAATGATGCATTTTACAGAAATGGTCGTATGAAACAATTTCCTGTAATTGATGCGTCCAGGACGAAATAAAAATGACTACGCGCAATGTTGTGTTTGAGGTGAAACAGCGCATTTCGCATTCAATATCTTCATAAAACTTGAGAGCTTTGCATGAACGTCGCACTCCTTAACCAAAATTAGTTTACTCCAGGAAAACATGCATCGTTGTCCTGGAGTATTTCAGTTGCCTTTTTGGCGTCATTTATATGTAGATTGCACCCATGCCTTTTGGCAGTTGAATGACAGGGCTTTGTTTAACAAGTAAAATTCTGCGTATTTCTACTCAATTATTAATATAAGGAATGTTGATGGTATTTTCTACGTTGAAGTATATCATATATATTTAAACAGCTGAAATGTTTTCTTATTCCTAATATCATTATCCGTATTGAGATATAAATGAATAGAAAGGAATGATAATCTCTATTTGCGTTTTTTTTTTGCATGCAAGATGCAGCATTTAAATATTGTTGCTGAGTTGAGACGGCCGAATATATTAGGAAACAATACGTTACGCCTTTCTAAGTACATGCTATGTTCCAACCATGTGTTGACCAGAAATAAAAAATACCAAGCAATTTTAAATGTTTAAAAAATAAAGCTGGTGAACATCAGTGACAATCGACAAGCTGTGCAGATGAATACCGATTTATCTGGACAACTATTTTATCCGAAAAATTTCCGTTATCCAGGGCATCTTATTGTTGCCGAGATTGTTTGAACAATACCTTTGAGCACGGACTCTTCTGATGCATGTCGCCTTTTCCGTTACAAATATTTTATTTACTTCCGATGGGAGAGGATCGTATTAAATATTGAATATTTGAACAGCCTAAAATAAGTAATCATTTGGCTCATGCTGGAAGTATTGTTACATAGCATGTGCTTTTGCATTTACGTGCATTTTATTAATTAATTATCAAACAATTGGAATCGAGAGGAGGCTAATGTTTTGGCTGGAATGTGTCATCAGAATATTAAAACGATGAGTGGTGAACATGATTTTTTTAGAATTGATAGGCATTTTTAGAAGGACCAAACTATTGGGAAACAAGTAGCAACGATGTGAATATCTATCGATCGATAGTTGAAGGTTGATTCAGGAATTGGTTGGAATTTATCAACGAACAAAATTACTATTCGCATGGCTGCAGTATCAATATCAATATCTAATGGGAGTGCGGTCGCGTCCTGTTCCGTATTAGTGACTCTATTCAAGATGATCAGGATAGACATCATCAAACAATATAGTAGTGGTCATCAACCAGGACGATTGAAGTCCAACCTTGTTGAATATTTGAGCTCATTGAAACGTCGTTTGGTTTAATAATTAGAGCTAATGGGCCGCAAATAGCCGTTAACGGGTTAAACTTGGATGAGCACGGAGCACAATTTCAGGGCAATTTCGGAAGCCCCAACCCGATCGTAATAGCCAAGACCCATGCTACCTGGATCTCGATGAGCTGGAAGCGATGAGGTGGAGTTTCACCATTCAGACCGTGACTGATGATATGATCGATTTTAAATGTTTGCTGATTGTGCAACTAGGAGAAAACCCCGTCATTATGCAGGGGGGAACCAAGATCTCCTTCACCCTGCAGCTGATTGCTTGTCCAACGAATGGATTATTCAATGTTGTCTCTTCGTCTTGAGCTTCTAGTAACCCAACTATGTACTACCAGCAGCGTCACAGACCACGTGGCATTCGCATGAGGGCAAAAGAGTCGAGTCGACTTTATTGCAAGGAGTCCCATGTCTGTTAATAAAAAAAATATCAAAAGACAAAGTTCAATGAGTCGGGTAAACAACCTAGACTCGATTGTAGAACCAGTGCGGCTTTTCTGCGCTTGGTAATAACTATTTCTGGTGAACTTTTATCGAGCAAACACACCGAGTGAGTTTACAGGTTCCTTGTTAAATTATATGCCTGCGAGAGTATGGAAATACAGTGCATTGATAGTCTTTCTCCTTTTCACTTTCCTGCTAGGGAAGCTCGGCGTCTGTGTGCCTTCATAGTTGCATGAACCGTTTTTAAAATGGGCTTGTTCAAATCATAGAACAACGGACTTCTTCTTTTATTTAGCTTCATCGGATCACTTGTTGAACACATTTTGCCATATCATGATTGACAGAGTCATTTGAGTTGCCACACACGTTATCTTGGTGGACACCCAGGGAAAGCAGTTCATACATTATAATTTAATTCATACATTAATAATATAATTCCATGTGTCTTTTCCTCAAAGGTGTTTGTGGTATTTGCTTTTACTTGCTCTTGTACTGAGGTCTTCCTTCCTCATGGAGGAGGACATGAAGCCAATCAGCTACGTCAACACGAATTTTAATAAGGCCCTTTGCGGGAGAAAGTTGAATGCCATTTCAGGGAAATGAGCAGGCAGGAGGACAGATAAAAGGTGAGCTGAGGTTAATGTGTGTTTTAGAAGAATCTTTAAAATGAAAACCAATGTTTTGTTCAGTTTACTTGTTGCTTTGACTTATTTTTCTTAAATCTCGTGTGAGAAGTAGTAGAGAAAAAGGGAGGATTGTATCTTGCGTGATTGAGCATTTGACTGTTAGGTCAGCATTGCCATGCGCCAATACTTATAATAATCATTCATTGCAGTGACTGAAAAAAGAGTATTACAAATTGATACATGGAGTGCCTTGAAGTTTTATCATTTTATTCTTTCGTGCATAACAGTAGCCTGTTCATGAGATATTATCTTCAGTACCGACTCAATCATCCTCTTAACAACGTTTGCATCGCGGTCTATAAAACCATTCAGTTATTCATTATTGAAACTACGAGTGGTGCTTACTTTCGTACGCTACAACGTTGCTTGTCTACAACATTTACATGCAGCGAAGAATTCAGCAATAACTTGCCTTTAATAACAGTGTGTTGTAAGTCATAACATTTATTTCTGTTTTATTTAGTTCAAAACAATTTAAGTACCATAAAACCTGCACTGAACGTGTAAAAATTGCGATGAAAACATTTCATCAAGATGAATCATACACATTTAAACAGTTGTCACATCATTGACCAATATAGAATTTCATATACCTTTTACAAATTTCCAATCTATACAAGAGAACCCTTCCGTTTGAGAGTCCTCTTTCGCGTCATCGTAAGTGTTGCTCGTCACATTTTTCATAACTATCCTTTAGGATGAGATGTCAGTTGGATTTGTTCCTCATTTGTTATTGGTGCACGTATCAATCTTTCGACCCCCCCCCCCCAAAAAAAAAAAAAAATGCGAGTCTCACCGCACACAGTTGCAGAGGAAAACTGTGGATATACTAACCAGGAGGCAGGGTCGCCAATAATTTAATTCTAATTTACACTTCAGCCACAAAATGTCAACCGTCGTTGAAATGATCTGTTTTGGACAGGCAGCTGAACAATTACAATTTTTATTTTGCAATTTTTCAGATTGAAACAAAAACATAGAAGGAGGAAGAGAGCTAGTGCAGGTGATTGACTTTGATTTGTTACGCAAATACATAACAGTTACCTGTTCTCATCAATTAAATAAACGTTGTTTTATATAAACTGTCAAAATAAGCTGCTTTAGGTAAATAATTTGGATGAAATGACGCAGTCAATCACAAAGACATTGCAGACATTTGAGGCTGAACTGATACAAATAAAGTGTTTTTATTAAGTAAAAATGTTTTATTTGTCGTCCTTATCCAACATTAGTTCGAGGCAATACGCTTTTTTTATATTGAGGGCTAACATACATCACTATTTCTTGGACACCCAGCACACAAAACTCTTCAAATACCTCTTAAGAAGAATTCCATATTGGAAGATTATGTGACCTTGAAGGCCCTGTGATGTCCTGGGGACGGGGATCAGACCACGACTTTTATTCTCGTTTCTGCTCTGTTCATCGCATGGCTTGAAAGTTTAGATAACTACATTTCTAACATAACCCCAAATTTGGAACAATATATAATTATAATGGCAGATAGAAAGCTTACTTATACCAATCAGTATTTTCTAACATGAAAACGACCACTGAGTAAACAAACATTATTAGAAAATGCAGAAACTCGCAATCAGAGTAACGTTTATTTGAACGTCTTTCAATGATTAGCGATCGCCGTAATGAAATCGTTGTCCGTAACATCGGCTGATATCGTAATCCCTTAAAATACATGTTGTTCATACAAGATAATATAGAAGTTGATGTGGGATGACATAACAGTAAAGAGTTTCTTGCAAGAAACGATCAAAAAAAGCTAAGGAGTCATTTCTAAAATGTGGTAAATGTGTGTATATATATATATATTAAAATAT
>SDVV010007772.1:0-17576 GCA_016164225.1 Gammarus roeselii | reverse complement strand
TGCTAACCATGCAGCTATAATGTTGTGTTACTTGAGTGAGCGTGACGCGTATAATGTCAATTGTGCTAACCATGCAGCTATAATGTTGTGTTACTAGAGTGAGCGTGACGCGTGTAATGTCAATTGTGCTAACCATGCAGCTATAATGTTTTGTTACTCGAGTGAGCGTGATGCGTATAATGTCCATTCTGCTAACCATGCAGCTATAATGTTGTGTTACTTGAGTGAGCGTGACGCGTATAATGTCAATTGTGCTAACCATGCAGCTATAATGTTGTGTTACTTGAGTGAGCGTGACGCGTACGTTGTCAATTGTGCTAACCATGCAGCTATAATGTTGTGTTACTTGAGTGAGCGTGACGCGTACGATGTCAATTGTGCTAACCATGCAGCTATAATGTTGTGTTACTAGAGTGAGCGTGACGCGTGTAATGTCAATTGTGCTAACCATGCAGCTATAATGTTGTGTTACTAGAGTGAGCGTGACGCGTACGATGTCAATTGTGCTAACCATGCAGCTATAATGTTGTGTTACTAGAGTGAGCGTGATGCGTATAATGTCAATTGTGCTAACCATGCAGCTATAATGTTGTGTTACTTGAGTGAGCGTGACGCGTACGATGTCAATCGTGCTAACCATGCAGCTATAATGTTGTGTTACTTGAGTGAGCGTGACGCGTACGATGTCAATTGTGCAAACCATGCAGCTATAATGTTGCGTTACTAGAGTGAGCGTGATGCGTACAATGTCCATTGTGCTAACCATGCAGCTATAATGTTGTGTTTGTTGAGTGAGCGTGACGCGTATAATGTCAATTGTGCTAACCATGCAGCTATAATGTTGTGTTACTAGAGTGAGCGTGATGCGTACGATGTCAATTGTGCTAACCATGCAGCTATAATGTTGCGTAACTAGAGTGAGCGTGACGCGTATAATGTCAATTGTGCTAACCATGCAGCTATAATGTTGTGTTACTTGAGTGAGCGTGATGTGTACAATGTCATTTGTGCTAACTATGCAGCTATAATGTTGTGTTACTAGAGTGAGCGTGATGCGTATAATATCAATTGTGCTAACCATGCAGCTAACCTTTTTTTGTTCTGATGAGTGTTAGCTCGCTACTGTATTTCATTGATGGTTAAAAAGATGTAATGTTTCGTACAAGTCACATTAATTAGAGAATCTGTCAAATTCCAAGGCCACAGACACATAAATGTTCGCCTCTTTAAATATGAGCTTAAGAATCAGACGCGTATATTATCTTTTAATCAGGCGCTTGCAGTGAATGACGTTTTGTTTGATATCTGGAAAATGTAATACTAACATACAATTATTCTTGTGCTTTCCAGTTTGTGACAATGATGACTACGATCTCCATCATCGTCCCTCGTGCACATGAAATGTGCACTGCAATCAAAATAGTGTAAGCTGCTCGTAATGTCAGGTTCTTGTGTTCGAATATGTTCAATGAAACGTGAATAAAGAATTAAGGCTTGTAATGTCAGGTTTTTGTGTTCGAATATGTTCAATGAAACGTGAATAAAGAATTAAGGCTTGTAATGTCAGGTTCTTGTGTTCGAATATGTTCAAAGAAACGTGAATAAAGAATTAAGGCTTGTAATGTCAGGTTCTTGTGTTCGAATAGTTCAAAGAAACGTGAATAAAGAATTAGGGCTTGTAATGTCAGGTTCTTGTGTTCGAATAGTTCAAAGAAACGTGAATAAAGAATCAAAGCTCGACGTTATCGATTAAATGTGAGTCCTTCGGAAGAAATAGATGATTGTTCTCATTCAGGTAATTATTTACCCAGTTACTTGACGATGTGGTATTTTGCACTGAGAATATTTGTTGGGCTTTGATTGCATATTCTAGTGAGGATATTGTATCTCGACATCGTCTCGTAAAATACACCTTTTTATTTCCCGTTAACAATTTTTTTTTTGTGAAATTCGACTTATCTTGCAACGCCCAGCCAATTTTCATGAATTTTTTGTTGATTTCAGACCGTCACTGAAGGACATCACATTTGGCACGTCTGCTTTCTCTTACAGCAAGTCTGATCACATTGAAATAAATAGAAAAAAAAGGGGGGGGGGTGTTCTGAAAACGTGGAAAATTATACCTGACTGGAAAGAGGGTTTTCAGTTGGTGTTAAGAGAACAAGGTTAAGCTCGTACGACCTAGTGAATTCGCGCAGACCTGATGCTGCTGATGTACGGTGGTATCCTTTCTCTCCCTTACCAGGTACATGAGCATTGGCGTGGGGCATTTCGCCGACCTGACGCTGCTGATGTACGGCAGCGAGAAAAAAATGTTTTCTGAACTCAAAGACACTCCGATGCCGCTCAACTTGTTGCCGCTCTGTTGCTACTGCTTCTGGCTTCCTACTCTCGTCACAACCAAGTGAATAATAACATAGCGTGAAGGGAAAGAAAAGAAATCCTTTGATCGTAGCAGACAACAAGGATCCATCACTGATTTGAATCGTTTGATGAATGAATGTGTGTTGGTCATGTTGTCTCCCTTGTAGATCTGGATTTCTCTAAACTAGGGCCATGCCCCAAATTGTCGTGCTTCTGCAGAGTAATATCAATCTTTGTTTTGGCAGCTGTGGTAACAATAGGCTTGCTTATTTTCTTTGTAATCTCTCTGTTCCCATTCAATGGTTAGCACACTCTGCCTTACACACGATCGCTGATGGGATCTGATGGTGATTGCTAATTGCAGGTTTCTTAATTTTAAAGTTATATGAAAGAGGTACATTCTAAAGCGATCCCATTGAATGCTTTTTTAATTACAACGCTTGGAAGACAGCATCGTCATTGACAAATTTCATGTTCTAGCAGAGCCGGTGCAATAAAGTGTCCCTTATTGAGGATAGTAAATACTCAGGGCATTCAATAAGGAGGAAGATATGGTGCTTGGTTTAAGACACATTCGTTTCCCTCATTATCTCAGATCTACATCAGGCAATTGACTAACGCATGAGAGGCGGGAAATGATCTACAACAGGCAACTGACTAACGAATGTGAGATGTGAAATGATTTACATCAGGCAACCGACTACCGTGTGAGAGGTGTGAGATGATTTTCAACAGGCAACTGACAGACTCATGAGAGGTGCGAAATGATCTACAACATGCAACTGACAAATTCATGAGAGGTGTGAAATGATCTACAACAGGCAACTGACCGACTCATATGAGGTGTGAAATGATCTACAACAGGCAACTGACCGACTCATATGAGGTGTGAAATGATCCACAACAGGCAACTGACTAACGCATGAGAGGTGTGAAATGATCTACTACAGGCGACTGACTAACGCAAGAGAGGTTTACAATGATCTACAACAGGCGACTGAGCAACGCATGAGAGGTGTGAAATGATCTACAACAGGCGACTGACCAACGCATGAGAGGTGTGAAATGATCTACTACAGGCGACTGACTAACGCAAGAGAGGTTTACAATGATCTACAACAGGCGACTGACCAACGCATGAGAGGTGTGAAATGATCTACTACAGGCGACTGACTAACGCAAGAGAGGTTTACAATGATTTACAACAGGTGACTGACTAACGCATGAGTGGTGTGAAATGATCTAGAACATTATTTCAAATGATCTACAATAAAACAACGCTTCACGTTCATGCAATATCTATTTGAAGCGGAATCGTATGCTAAGCTCATTTCTTCCCGATAGGAATCATTTCAACTAACGCATGAGAAGTTTGAAATGATTCATATCGTGAAGAAATGAGCTTAGCATACGATTCCGCTTCAAATAGATATTGCATGAACGTGAAGCGCTGTTTTATTGGATCGACATCTGAGTCCAATGTCTTCCAGCACCATCGTGCGGTTGTATCTAGATTACATATTTTGTCTGCCAATTAATGAACGTTTAAAATCAGAGTTTCGGCTTTTTTAAAGTAAAAAATGCATTAGAGGTGCCAGTAAGACAAAAAACGTATTTGCAGTCTCGATCAAGTGCCTGAGTTGACTGAGGAGATATGAAAATGTCTTTTCGGGTGGCCACTGAAGGATATGCACAATGTTGGTTGCAGAAATTGGAAGTCACAAAGACGATCTTTGTATTCCTTTGGTGGAAGAAATAGGGATACCGTGAGTGACGCTGAATATAAATCCTTATAAATATGCAGGAAAGCTAGAACAAAAAGTTAAACGACAAACTTAAGGGTTGAAAAAACACAACATTTACTGAAAAAATGAATAGAAATTTCACTTGAGTGCGTCCCATTTGCTGGTTCTATTTATTTGGCGATGTTTTATCGTACCTCTGCGAACTATCCTGCACTCTGGATAGGAATTTATCTCTATACATTCCTCTGAGGTGGACGCTAAATAATATTCCTCCGGTCTTTTCACTGATATTCATTCATTTGTAGGATATATGTGATGAGATATTTACGACATTATGTTCCTATGGAAACGTCTCAAGTTTTCTGTTATCCCAATTGAGAGACTCATGGTTAATTAACTCCGAATCACTCATTCATTCCTACCCCTTTTGAGTTCATTAGAGCACTGGTAGCCTATCGTCTACTCTGGATGCTTCTATTATTATTGTTACTCGCTTGAAAACTCTCCTTTTTGATGCATGAGTTTGATCGTGCTTCCTAAATGTGCACCGATTACAGACTGCGCCTCAGGGTGCTCAAGTGGATGGCCTGGCAGATGAAGTGGATCCAGGCTTTTTACTTCGTCATTATGTACGTCATCGGCACAAGCTTGCAGAACCCTGATGGCTCGGTGAGTGTACACATTCGGATAAAGAGTGAGAACTTGGCAACGAACATTGACTGTGGGTTGTCGTGGTTAACAGCGCCAGGTCATGATGACACACATACAGTATCGTAATGAAATGTTAAATTTTAAATACTTTATATATGTTTAAATTTGAATAGTCTTTAAATATACAAATCTTAAAAATAGCACGACATATTCACTGTTTATACCAACTTTCAAATGATATGGATTTGGAGATATAAAAATAAAAACAAATTAATTGTTTCATACAGCAAACGTTCATGAATTGTTTGGGTTTAGGAAACTTCAATATGCCGCGGTCTCTGTGAGATGAACTGAAGCATCTTTCCCCTTTTTACCAATATAGTAGTAGTAGTAGGCCTAAAACGGACTGAATAGTCTAATTTACAGTGCAACTAGCCCAGCCTAAATGAGGTGCCCATTGTTCATGGGCTGCCGGATGCTGAAGGCTCCAACGGAGGTTGTTGCCACCTTGGCGGCAATGGTCCTAACGTCACACTTTCTTTGTAAGGTAGTGGATCAAAAACTCAGTGTCTGTCGAAGTATTTTAAAAGATGTTTATGTTATTACTCTTGACCACATCATGTGATAAATGGTTCCAAATTGTTGGTATCCTGTCTGGAAAGAAGTTCTCGGCCACTGATTTCCTGAATGATTTTAGCTGCAGTTTTGTCCATTATTTCTGTTCTTTGGGAAATAGTCTCGGTCAAAGAGGCCTTCAGGACTAGTTTTAGCAAACCTATTTAGGTAACTGACTTCTAAGTCGTATTTTTTTAAGTAATATTAGTTTAAGTTCATCGAGTGTTTGCAAATATGTCTTATTTCTCAGTTCCGGAATCATTTTTGTTGCTCGATGCTTAACACGCTCCATTTTGTTAATTTCTCATTCATGGAGAAGAGACCAAAATTGTACTGTCAATTCCATTTGAGGCCTGGCGAGTGAAGTATAGAACGGAAGCACAATGTCCCTGGACTGGTGGAGGAAGTTTCTGGATAAAAAAGCCAAGGACTCTATTGCATTTCTTGTAGCTAGGCTTCCATTTGGGTTTTCCACTTGAGATCTTGGGTGAATAATATTTCAAGGTCTCGTTGTTGGTCGACTTTAGCCATGTATTGGTCTGTCATCATGTAAGCACAAATTCGATTTATGATCCAAAGTGCATAACAGGGCACTTTTAAATAACAAAGTTCATTTGCCCATATCAGACCATTCTACTAGTTTATTAAGATCCCTTTTGGTAGCTATGCGATCTTGCTCACAGTTCGCTTTAATTATCACAGAGTTTAGTGTCGGCAGCAAATTTTGATAACTTGCTAACAACGTCTGTGTCAAGGTCATTTATATAGATTATAAAGAGAAGGGGCCCAAGAACACTGCCCCGGGGTACTCCTGATATTACCGTAGTCCACGCTTTCTTAGCCGACACAGATCCGTTGCTTGCGGCCCGTAAGTCAATTCCGGCAGGGTATACTAATGAGACAAAGTGTGATGGTGTGGCATTGTGATGGTGCGCCGCAGTATGATGGTGCTGCAATGTGATGTGCTACTGTGTGGTGATACCACATTACGATGGTACTGCATAGTGATGATGCCGTGATGTGATGTAGAGTAATGTGATGATGCCTCAGGGTGATGTTGCTTTAGTGTGATGGTACCAGAGTGATGGTGCCGTGGTGTGATAGTGCCAGCCCAGTGTGATGGTAGTGCCGTGTAATGGTGCTACAGTGTGGTGGTACCGCATTGTGATGGTACCGTAGTGTTGATATATCTTAACATATTGTAGGCTAAGGAATTCCAGACAAACCAGGATTGGTTTATATGTATATAATTTATTTGCAATTATACAATTTATACAAGTCGAGAAAATGGTAGTTTAAGTTAGGTGTAAGGGTAGCGAGCAGAGCACGTTCAAGCAACCAATCGGTCTCGGGGCGAGTCAACACTGACTCTCTAAGACTCTCCCTTGCTGCTCCGTATATTTCCCTTCCGCAGTAAGCATGGCCTATGATGCTGTTGTCCCTGTACCGGGCTCAGCCCAAATGACTTCCGTTCACTTCAGATCAGCTGGCTTGCTGCTCATAAGTTCTCGTATTATAAATTACCTTGTCGGACTATGCTACCCGGCCTTCCGGCCAGCGCATGTCTAATGTGATAGGGATGTTATTGATGACCGTCTACTTGCCGGAAATCTCTTTCGTTACGCGTTGACATTGCCCAAGTATGGGGACATGACAAGTGTGACGGGTCTGAAGTGTGCTGGTGCAGCAGAGTGATGGGGCCGAAGTGTGATGGTTCCACAGTGTGCTGGTGTCGCAGCGTGATGGTGTCGCAGTGTGATGGTGCTGTAGTTTGATGGTGCTGTAGTGGAATGGGGCTTTCGTGTGATGGTGCTGAAGTGTGATGGTGCTGCAGTGGAATGGGGCTTCAGTGTAATGGTGCTGTAGTGTGATGGTGCTGCAGTGGAATGTGGCTTTAGTGTGATGGTGCTGTAGTGTGACGGTGCTGCAATGGAATGGGGCTTCAGTGTAATGGTGCTGTAGTGTGATGGTGCCGCAGTGTGGCAGTGCGCAAAGTGATGGCAGCAACAGGTTAGGGTACCCTATATTTTGAAACCACCTGGCTGCGTTTCCATTATTCCAACGCCTCAACTTTTTTCAGTAGGTGTTCATGGGGGAACTTATCAAAAGGTTTTGAAAGTCTAGACAAAAAGGTCAACTGCTTCGGCTTCATAATATACCTCGACGTAAGGGCTCTCGGCGATTCTATTGAAGAAGTCCAGAAGAATGGACGGACAGATAAGCTTGCTTTTGAAGCCATGTTGGATTTTCTTGATGAGGTTGTGACACTTGAGGTGTTATACTTGTTTCTATCAATCTTTCCAAGGTGTACTGACCGCAGACGAAAGACTGATTGGTCTATGGTTTCCTGGCGCTTGCCTACTACCCTTCTGGAATATGCCTCTGATGTTTTGCTGTTTTCTATCTAACTGGAATAATTCCAGTAGTCATAGACCTGCTAAAGACCAACTTATGCTTTCGGAGCAGTTCGATATTATTCACGGATGCAGATCAACTGGTCCAGCAGATTTGCAAATATTTCAGTTGCTGAGTTATCCCTCTCTTTCACCTACGAGAAAGTGAAAATTTCCCAACGGTTGCACTTTTCCAGGTAATACGACTTCTGACATATAATTCATATTCTCATCTGTGAAGTCAGTTGAGTATCATAGACGTATCTGCACCGGATGATTTTAAATCACCTGCATTACTTCGTAGAGGGCCAATGCTGCCACAAACAACACGTCTCTCATTCACACATGCATCGAACCCATTAGGATTGCGCTTGACCGATTTAACAACACTTTTTTCCTCGTTTCTCCGGTCGCTTCTGACCACTCTTTTCACTCTTCTACTAGCCCGCTCATGCGTTTAATTTGACTCTTGTGTTGGATTAGTTTTGTTGTGTGGACTTATTACAATGCTTGTCGGCAAGCAATGGATTCTTGAACTTCTTTATTCAGCCGAGAGGGATTGTTTTTATGTACTTTTCTCTCCGCGATGTATCGCTTGCGTGTTTGTACCACCTTGACTATAAGATACGTAAAACATTCATCATTGGTAATACCATCGAATTGGCACCCGAAGTCTATGTTTGTGATTTCGTCCTTCAAGCTGTCAAAATTTGCGCTTCGAAAATCGTAGTTATACCTTGCTTATTCCCGTATTGTTCGATTTGCTGTGATTTGGAATTCAATAGTATGGAGATCACAATTTTTATCTTGAACTGAATTCTTCAGAGGATAAACGGAGGCCCTCTGGTTAGTTCTTCCAGGAGCTGTTTTAGATTGTTATTATTGACGAGTCGTCTCACCCTGCCTTGCCGTAATTCAGTTTCCAGTGTAGTCTAATTGATGTCAGGCAGGTTGACTTTCCCCATCAAGATACTCTCACGGGATGAGCAAATGATATTGTCCAATTCGTTAGTGAAAACAATTTTTTCCTCTACCGTTATTCTTGGATTTCGGTATTCTAGTACAATTTTCAGCATTATCCCTTCAGAGGGCATAATGTGCTATTGCCCTGCGGTGTCTTGGACGAAGGGTTTCTTTGGCATAATGCAAGGATCCACCACCCCTCTTTCTTGGAGAAGGCTTGTCAACACTGAAGGTTCTGATTCCATGAAGGCCTATTTCAGCCTGGAGATTTAGGTTATTTATATCCAAAAATAATTCGTTGATTCGTTTTTACTATAACTTGAAGAAGATTTATCTTGGGCATAAGTGATTGCACATTTTTTGAAAACAATTGTGTCTCTCCTCTCGTATCTGTTTTGGTTGACATGTCTTGTGTTGAACTGCGCCGTGAATCAGTTGATTCACTACCATAAATGCTTCTGCTGCCTGACCCAGTTCTTTTGTCAGGGTGTTGCCTTCCAGGAAGATGCACGAATTATTGCTCAATGTTTTGCTCGTTATAGTCACGTGTTAGGTGTTTCCATTCATCTCATGAGTGGCGTCTCCTGGTCGTAGACTGTTGCTTGTTGTGATATTTTTCTTCTGCATTGCTGAGAAAGACGCCGAAACCTGTTTCGCCGCGCGCATAAGGATGCCTTCCATTACGCTGGAATAGTTCAGGTCGTCCTTCAAAAACAGGTTCAGTATTAACATAGCCTAGTTCTTCTCCGTTGGCAATTTTTTCCACAGCACGTTTGATGTACTTAATCCTGTCATGAATCTTGTTTGTGTGGCCCATCCTTGACAAAAGGCCAATAATAATACAATTATATTTTGCTGTTTTTTTTCATCGCTTGCATAAGGTTTTTGGATTTTTCAACTGGTGAGGTGTATTAACTGGCAGGTTAGGTGAACCTTTTTGTATGATAATGAGGTCGTCCTTTATGGTGCTCAGTTTTTAACTTTGTTGGTGATGGCTTGCACAGTGTGACCGGGACGACAGAGTACTTTTCTATTCGCCCTCCGCTGTTTGAACTCCCTGTTGTGGTGCTTCATTGTACTATCGCCAACTTGAAATCACACCGAACCAATTTCTTCCTACGGGTCATAATAGATTCATTTGGAGGGCATTTCCCACTGTGTTTTGTCGCAGTATCCTTCTTCGCAGTATGACTCCTCAACCCTCCCCTAGTGCTCATCAAATGTGTAACGTATTTTTTACAGTTTGAGCGAAAATGTAGGTGAATATATCTATGATTCTTCTTAAGTTTAAAGTATAATGAAGAGTTAACAGTTCTTTTACATTTTGAATGAGATTGTGTTTAAGTAATTAATTAATTAATGTAATTTAAGGCTGCGCTCACCTCTTGTTCGTCTGTCTGTCTGTCAGTGTTCATCCTGACACCAATGTTGAAATAAATCATGAAACAAGATACAAATACAAAAAAATAATTGCACGATACATTATCATACCTCATAATATTAATTATCAACAGCTTCTAGAAATGATCAATCCAAGCTTTCCCTATCTCTTTCTACCTCACTTACCGTGAATGTGATAAAAGTTGGGCCGAAAAATTATCGTATTATTGCTACGATAGTTGCAGACACATAAGCAAAAAACATCTTATTGAATTAAATTACCGGGTTTATGGTCATGAGTTGTTAGGCTGCAGCAAAAATAATATTTTTTTGTTAAAATAAATCCTCGAGAAACTTAAGCCGCGATTGATTTTATCTGCAGCTGACCACTGGAGCCAGCTACTTCTGGATATCGCTCTGGTTGACGGTGTTCAATTTCTCAAGTTTTCTGGGTGGGGCGTACGCACTCAACATCATTGGTGATATGTCCAGCGTGAGGTTGCGACGCTTCAGATACACGGTAACGAGTTGGACCTGAGGTCAGCCAGTAAGCTTTGGGTAGAGTTGAATGTACATGATCTTCATGGATTTTCTTCCGTCACTCTACAGGGGAAAAAAATATGACGAATATGAACTGGTTTCTTCTTTTCTGCATAATAACCAGTGCAGTAAGAAGATCAAAGTTGTTGTGAGATCGATAGGGACAGGTCACAGCTAATTTGGACAAAACTTTCACTACTACCTCATATTTCATGTGGAATCATCCTGCGGTCGTCTTCAGTTGAAACCTTTAAATTTGTTTGTGAAACCACGTTTAGAGGTCTAGGGGAACCTAATACAGATTAAGTGCATTGCCTTTCCTGGCTGCTTTGCGTGAATTGCTTCTCTGTTGCTATTAACGCTATTTATGTCGTTGCGCACGGTGCCACACCTGCCTCGGTCTTAATATCAAACAGAAGATACCGTTCATTGTGTATACTTTGCCGCCTTCTATCAGATGTGGCTCGAATGAATGCTGATGAATTCACTTTTTATGCAGTTAACAAGCTCTTTTTTACCCGTCAACATTTCACATACCAGAAATTATTGATGTGTTTGTTAATCACCTTGTAACGCATCCTAAGACTCACGAAGCGATGTTCATGACAGCAGAGCTGAGTGAGAAAACGACAGTCTTCTCTAAATAAACTTGTTCAAAATTTTGCACACCTGACCCTTTGGAATCCGGTAACGGCTCATTTAAGTTTTTTTGTTGTTGAGATTTTTCGTGTTTTTTTATATCCCTTTTCCAGCTAGTAATTTGGTTTGCCTCACTTGCTATACCAGCTTCCCAGAATCAGGTTCTTGCTTTCTTTTTTGCGATTCCATTGATATTGAAAGTGTTGAGAACTGTAGACACTCGCCCAAGTTTGTTGTGCTGGAATCATTATTGTAGGTGAAATTTACCGTTTATTTTAGTTTATAGAATACAACTGAATTGAGATTTTAGACGAATCAATGGCAGACCTGCTAGAGCAGTGTCGTCGCTACTTTCATTCAGATTCGAATATACGATTTTCTCATTCACAGTTGCCGAGGATGACTCAAATCTAGTCTTCTCTTCTCATCACCGACCGTTCAGTGCTATTCCTACCGGAACAGGGACGTAAACGACCGTTCAGTGATATTCTTACCGAAACAGGAACGTAGTCGACACATTTTCAAGACTGTGAAATACTATTGAAGCGTTTAAACAATTAATTTGACCGTGTTACTGCCAGCACAGTTCAATATCAAATCAATATTTCTTGACTAGTATGACCAGTGTTCTTCCAGTTGGGAAGATTACCTACACTCTACTGTACTCAATCAAATTCTAATCATATTTTTTATTTTAATTAGCCCGGCTACGGAGTGAGTGTCGACTAAATGTTTATTTCTCTATGAGAAATACAAAATCCTCAAAACTTTCTATTTATAGAATGTCATCGACAACTGCAACGACTTAAGAGTTCCAAAGAATGATAATGAACATGAAGTTAGAATTCTAAGCTACCATGATTGTTATTTCCTCTTACTCAGGCTTTATTCTGTCTAATATATTCATCCACCTGTTTGTGCTGTGACTGATCAGAACCAGCTGTGAGTTAGTGGTCCCTTAGGGACTTAGGTACTAAAAGTTTAGTTTATAGGGCCTCTTCATATTCCTTATGCATCAATACGTCTGCATTTACCTGGCAGATAATGAGCCGGGCAGTCACAGGACTCACTATCAATGTAAATTTCCGTTGAATTGCTGGGCAGTCACGGGGCTCACTATCAATGTAAATTTGTATAAAAAAGCTGCGCAGTCACGGGGCTCACTATCAATGTAAATTCGCATGAAAAAGCTGGGCAGTCACGGGGCTCACTACCAATGTAAATTTTCATGGGAGAGCTGGGCAGTCACGGGGCTCACTATCAATGTAAATTTACATGGGAGAGCTGGGCAATCACGGGCTCACTATCAATGTAAATTTACATGGGAGAGCTGGGCAGTCACGGGGCTCACTATCAATTTAAATTTACATGGGAGTGCTGGGCAGTCACGGGGCTCGCTATCAATGTAAGTTTGTATAAAAAAGCTGCGCAGTCACGGGGCTCACTATCAATGTAAATTTGTATGAAAAAGCTGCGCAGTCATGGGGCTCAGTATCAATAAAACTTTAATGATTCAATCCGTCTCTTCTCCTTGGCAGGCTAAGAGCTTAGCAGTCAAAGGCCTCACTCTCACTGTCAAACTGCAGAAAGTCGTCATTTTCGATTTCTTAGGCCTCTTTGGGATCTTCCCCTGCCTGGGCCCCAACATCACCCCCATCGTCTCCCAGAACAGTGCGTGGCGATACCTATAACACTGTCTTACTCATGTATTGGTACATTCCAACTGCAAAGGGAAATTTCAAGTTCAAAATGTCTATCTTGCAATGCTCCCCATTCCTTTCACCAGGAAAAAAAGTAAAATAAGTAATTATCGGACAAGTTCCAGGGTTAATGTCCCCGATACAGTTCCACCTTGGTGGAGTACTCATCTATAGCAAGAAGGGTCTTTCATTAACCCTATGAACGTCCTGTACTGTGGGTTAACAGCTCTGCCCTGATTAACTATGTATAACATTAAAGAACTATGTTAATGTAGGTACGATCAGGAAGTGTTTATATGTAATCGTGCTATCTCTCATGATTCTTACGCTAGATTCTTACAGACATTAATATGAGATGAAGATAGCATCTAACATCATTGAATGGGATGCATATAATATTATTTTCAGTCTACAAAAATCACAGCAGGAAATACATTGATGCATTATTGATTTGCTATATGTCAACCACGGTACTTACCTAATGAATGCACATTTTCTGGTGCATACGTTGTAACACATTAAACAAAATATTTGTTTGCGATTTTCCAGCTCTGGAGAACACCCTCTTCTTGGTGGAGATGATCATTATTGGACTGTTCTCTTACTCCGTCTACCGTCTCCCAGAATTCAAGGATTTTGACGAATCTGCCTCACCGATCAAACAATCTAGGGAAATCGAAAACAATGTAAGGATTTTTTTATCATAATATGATATGTAACAAATTTTGACACAAAGCTGTTCGAGTTGTAAATCGAGAATGATAAATCAATTAGATATTAAATTTTTTAATGCATTTAAATCCTATTTAATTGTTTAGTCATGCGAGAACTTTCATTGCACGAGATGTTCTTCTCTTCTGGGAAATTACATATCCAACTATTTTGATTTCTATGACATATTATTTATGCACCACAATACATTTGCCCTCCACTGACAGTTCATGAGTTCACTAGTTCAATAGTTCATTAGTTTACCCGTTTGATCTTCTGTATGCAACCCCCCCTACAGGTGACCAAGGCAGATTCCGGGTCTAGCGGGCCAGAGAGTCCTTGCGGCGGCACCGACAGCAAGGACCTCACCAAAATTGGTGTCTAGAGGCAGAAGAACGGCGACGAAGAGGGCTCCGAAATATTGGTTCGAAAATGGATTTTCAGAATTATCTACGTAACGTTTAATAAGGAGTAATGGTTTCCGTGCAATGGTTATGCAGTAAATTAAACCTGTCGTACTTTGAAATTTAGGTTTATATTTAGATATTGGCTGGTCGAGTGTTTAAAGTGTCCTCCACGTGTCTACCAGGCAAAACTTTCCATCTAATGATTCTTGCTGTGCTACTCACTGATGTCTGCGCACGAGTTACGGCGGAAGTCTGCAACGAGGATCTACAAAATTCCAGCTGAGGACCTTGCTGCAATGGCACTGGTATAAAATTCCAGCTGAGGACCTTCCTGGAATGGCACTAGTCTAGGTCTAGCTGAGCTGTGAGAACTGAGATGGAGAGGATAGTGGTCCTATAACACCCGGGTCAACATCACCCGCTGTACGTTACCGTCCAAGATCCGATTACACTATCGGCATCAGTCCGTGCTCAGTTCTAGGTGGTTAGGTGCCGTCCTATTACCGTCACCAGCTCCGATTACACTATCGGCATCAGTCCGTGCTCAGTTCTAGGTGGTTAGGTGCCGTCCTATTACCGTCACCAGCTCCGATTACACTATCGGCATCAGTCCGTGCTCAGTTCTAGGTGGTTAGGTGCCGTCCTATTACCGTCACCAGCTCCGATTACACTATCGGCATCAGTACATGCTCAGTTCTAGGTGGTTAGGTGCCGTCCTATTACCGTCACCAGCTCCGATTACACTATCGGCATCAGTACGTGCTCAGTTCTAGGTGGTTAGGTGCCGTCCTATTGGCACCTAACAATAGGACGGCACCTAACCACCAAGAAACTACACACGGACGGATGCCGATAGTGTAGTCAGAGCTGGCTCAATGTGTTCAAGAATGGAGTGGTAAGGGAGGTGAACGCGATAATTTTTTTAGTCCGATTGGAATAACTGTTAAACTTAAACGATAGCTGTTGATGAAATTAAGTAGATTGTTCTAAACCATGGTTTGCCTGTGCTAAGGGTAGACGTGGACAAGGAAGCTGAGCTTTGACGTGCGTGAAGCGTTGCTACGGCGTACCTCTGGGCTACGATGTTTAGATCGTATAGGGGCACCCAAGTACCCCGAAGTTGTATCAGGAATATTGACTAAGAGCGAGAGGTCTTATATATTTCCGATATTAAGAAGATTTGATTAGATGACTGGGTCTTCCCCCCCCGGTTTAAATTATGGAAGGGACCAGTGGGTAGGAGACGAGTGAAAATTTCAGGATCCCGTCTGGCTTCAATGCTTAGGAGAAATGAAAGTTTCCAAGTAACGCAATTATTAGGGAAGCAGTCAAGACGTGAAACGCCAGATTTAATTAACAGGCATCAATAGACCATTCAATGGCTTTAATGACCAGCGACGAGTGTGAGAAACAATGTGCTGCGCTTTGACATAAATATGCAGCGTGTCCCCTGCCTACAAGTGACTATAACAATGGCGTCAACAAGCCGCCCCAAACAGCACCAACACAAAATTTGAACAGCAAGATTCTATCACCACACAAAATTATTGATATAACAGTCAATCAGAGCGCTTTAACTTTCTTTAGACACTCGTGATCACTGTTTTGTCCCAGTGACTGGCACCAGGGAACTGCTTACCTATTCAACGCGTTACAGCATACGGAAATGTAATTTGGGTACCACCAGCACCACTCAGTCACAACCTCAAAAGTTCATCACCCTTAAAAAAACAGGTAACTAGGCAAGATTTCAGGAGTAATTGCATGGGGATAAGGATCACCAGTACACATGTAGTAACCCCCAACCTTTGTCAAGAAAAGTTTAGTGCAGAATTAGGGTTGTAAACTCGTAGGTATATGTTTCAGTCTCAATCTTAGGGAGCTAGCTAGCACAAGAGGGCATCACCAACACTGATCTGAGGATGCATTTTGAAAGAAAGCAAAGATAAAACACAGCTCCTCTGATGGCAGTAGTTCAGTTACATGAGAACACCATTTGGCATAAACTGTGGCACTTGTAAGGGAGTGTTTATAGGAGATATTTTCAATTTAGGGTTCCTGTGGTTTCCAATGCGCCAACTCTATGTTCTCTATGCTGCAAACCATCCATCGAACAGGTAATTAGACGTGGCTGTCAGTCCTGAAGCCGTGAATCAGCGACCAGAGTTTCACCGCGACCACCAATCTCCACGACTAGTTGCGCGGTGCTCCAGGCTAGAGGTCATGGGCAGCGCCACGTTAGGACAGACAGGGTTCACGACGGGTGGGTGCCCAAGCCGGACCTCAGGTGCAGTCTCTCAAGGTCGACGCGAAAACTGCTCCACGCTGTTCCCTGTCACGCGTCCAGCTATTCGGTTTCGTGGCTCTATATAATCCATCATTCCTTGGCCAGGGTCGTGTTAATTCCTAAGAGGTTAAATGACGCGCAAGCACGAGATCAAATCTCGATCACATTAAAGAGGGCCAGAATAAACACAATGTGTTGACACACGGGGACAGTTATCAAGCAAGGTTAAGGATAGTAAACATAATAAGGGATAAGCCACGTGAAGAAAGCAGGAGTCGAGTATGACTGGATTAGAACGTCATGGTGGGAGTCATACGCACATTAAAGTTAAATCTTTCAGGTGAAGAATGTACATATAAGCACAAGCAGGACGCATAAGAATGCAGTGATAGAACCATCAAAACAGATGACAAGTGGGGTTGTCCACACGGCAGGAGTAACGAGCGCTGCCCAGGACAATAACAGACACAGAAGTAAACATAATCTGAAATAAGTAAGCACATTATCGAGATCAGAGAAGATAAAGTCAGTGAATTTTGTTTTATTACGTGAGCAGGATTGGTGGCATTATGTATGTATGCAACGTTTGAATGAATTGCCATGTTCGGTCAAAACGCAAGAGTTTAAATGAAGTTCCAGGTAATTCATCTAACTATGTCAACCAATAGGTAACAGTGAATAAATTCGGGCGAGTTATTTCCATAGTGGCAACGTTGCATATCACATGAATACATTAGGTTACAGTGACACGGTATATACTCACACAAGCCTCACGTTCGTGTTCATACGTCATTCCTAGTCAAATCACACTCACCTACTACAGGGGCACTACCCAATGCTGGCAAGGTGACAGTAAGTGGTCGGAGGCAAGAGTCTTGGTTATCAGGAAACAGGAATGGAAGAGGTGCAGCAGCAGCATGCAAGGCACTCTGCGCAGTGGCTACCAGCCTGAAACAAGAGGTGCAGCAGCAGCATGCAAGGCACTCTGTGCAGTGGCTACCAGCCTGAAACAAGAGGTGCAGCAGCAGCATGCAAGGCACTCTGTGCAGTGGCTACCAGCCTGAAACAAGAGGTGCAGCAGCAGCATGCAAGGCACTCTGCGCAGTGGCTACCAGCCTGAAACAAGAGGTGCAGCAGCAGCATGCAAGGCACTCTGCGCAGTGGCTACCAGCCTGAAACAA
>SDVV010007771.1:0-17576 GCA_016164225.1 Gammarus roeselii | reverse complement strand
AATAACATATATCCTAAATCTTATCTATCTAATACCTTCACTAAAAGCATATATCCTAAATCCTTCACAAAATAACAAACATAGAGTCACTAATTATCCAGGGCGATTCTTGCACAGCCGTTCTCGCACAGCCGTTCTCGCACAGCCGTTCTCGCACAGCGATTCTCGCACAGCGATTCTCGCAGAGCGACTTTTGCAGAGCGACTTTTGCAGAGCGACTTTTGCACACATACCTACTACTATTAAGAGTAAGATGTTAAGCCTAGGTGTGATAACGATTGAGTAATGATATCCTATAACAACGTTAACTACATCGCTTACTATCACCATACATAACAAAATATGCGAGCAATAAAAAACATTGAAATAACAGGGGGCCTGTGAAACTATATAATACGACATAAAAGTAGCCCATTAAAAAAAGAGACCAACACAAACAGTCATCCTAATATGTATCAGACCAACATTGCTTGCGAATAAACCAACTACCAACCCGTCAAAACTCGTAACGAGAGGAGTAGATCTTGAGATAAGATCACTAAATGACATTGATAGATGGTGGCCCGTCTTGGTCACTCTCCTCCCCTATCCTACTCCCCTATCCTTCTACCTTAACCTCTCCCCATCCCGCGTGTTCTCTATGTACCTACAGTAATTAACTTGACGACAGGAGTAATTGTTTTAGCAACAAGTACAATGTCCGAGATATAAAGTGGCTAAGTCGGTTACTCTAAGAAATAACATACTTCCTTACCATTACATTGTCCGAACAAAAAAAATTGCGTTCTTGGATACCATACACGCCACCATGTGAAATATGGCGTGCCAAAATCTGCACAGAGAAGTACGTTTTCAGCAACAGGGTTCCCAGGGCACGTTTCAGCCACCCCTCAGACGCCTCCATGTGAAATAGGGCGTGCAAAAATCCGTAGAGAAGTACGTTTTCAGCTACATAATAGCTACTTATAACATCCCGATGGGACGAAATGTGGCAACAGAGTGGACAAAAAATGCTTTCAGTCGAACCCTTAGTCGGAGAATGGGAAACAAAGTTCACCAACAGAAAAGACCAAGTGTTCATCAACCGCTTGTGCACGGGACACACGTGGACAACTCACAACCACCTGATAGATGTCGACACAGGACCAAACGCGCCACCTTGTCCCTGTTGCAACCAAGTGGCCATCAACGTGAAACACTTACTGATAGATTGCAACGCACTCGCGACAGCCCGACGAGCGTTCATAAATCACCCGTGCAACCTACAAAGCCTACTCACTGACCCACCCTATCGTAAAAACCTTATCGCTTGCGGAAAACACACCGGACTATACGAAGCTGTCTAAGCCCCAAACACCTGTGCAAGTGAGGCGGTCTCTCCACCCCATTATGTACAGAGATAATAATACATTTACGAAGATACGCGGTAACTCTTTACTCTCTCGTACTCGCTAGTACGCGAATGTGCCACAATTGAAATATGTACTTGATTTCATCTTGACAAGGCTAATATTTTCGCACGCGAGGCCGTGCGAACTTACCTGAATCAATGACGGTCGCACCCTACCGGGGAGCATAGTATGACTCATGTTGAGGCTCCGGTGGAAATAAGACTCAAATCAAATCAAATCGAATCAATATCTATGTGGATGGAGTGGTCAGGGAGGTGAAGCAAATAGGCGGAGCTGGCAGTTGAGCCAGTTGCTATTTGCGGATGATACGGCCCTAGTTGCGGATTCAGAAGAGAAGCTATGCACGCTAGTGTCTGAGTTTGGTAGAGTGTGTGAGAGAAGGAAGCGTCAAGTGAACACTGGTAAAAGTAAAGTAATGAGATGCTCGAGGACTGCCGATGCGAGCAGAATTAGTCTCCTCTTAAATGGAGAGTTGTTGGAAGAAGTTCAGTATTTTAAATATCTGGGCTCCCATGTGGAGAAGACTGAATTCGTGGAAACTGAGGTGAAGTCGCGAGTGAAGGAGGGGTGTAAAGTGTTGGATGCACGTAAGAGCGTAATGAGCTGCAGAACGTTGGGGATGGAAGCAAAGAGGGTGTCGTTGTGCCAACTGTGCTGTACGGAGCTGAGACTTGGGGGATGAGAGCAGAGGAGAGAAGAAGGTTGAATGGCTGTTTTCGAGATGAAATGTTTGAGGAGCATGGCTGGAGTGTCACTGAGAGACAGGTTCACTAACGACTTGGTTCGCATCCGAACGGGGATGGTGAAGAAGTTAGAGGACAGAGTTGACTCGCGTATTCTGAGATGGTTCGGGCACTTGGTGAGGATGGACGAGGGGAGATTGGTGAAAAAGGTGTTAAAGTCAGAGGCGAGTGGACGTAGGCCTAGAGGGAGATCGAAGTTTGGGTGGATGGATGGTGTGAAGCAGGCGTTAGGAAGGAGGGACGTAGTGGGGAGGTAGCAAGAGAGCGTGCACTTGATCGGCGTCAGTGGAGAATGATAGTGAACGGATGAGTTTTGAAGCTGCTGTGATGTGTTTTTCCGCCTTAGTCATATCGTTGAGAGACGGGGTAGTCGTGGGCGGGGGGGGGGGCGGTCATCATGACGCGGCAGGGGTAAACCAGTCACGCTGTCAGGCCCTGCTGCCGACACTGACCTCAAACCGCACTCATGACCCAGAGGGTGTGTTGCGGGGTACTCTGCCGAACCCTTTTGCGCAAAAGAGCTAAGGTGTGCGAGTGTTAGTGTATGAGAGGGTGAGGTGCGCCTTGCCGTCGGCCACCCCTCTTGCTGGGGGATTTCGGCCTAGAGTCTGTGTCTGTATTGCATCATTGATAAGAGAGCAGATGTAAAGCCCAACCGATGACGCTTTAAGCGGTTTGCCTGGAGTAGGATGGACGAACAAATAGGCATTGTTCGACGGACACCGTGCTACCTAGGATTTGAGTGCAGCCATGTGGCACCGGTCATCTGCTCAACCATCCGGTAGTAGTGAGGCGATAGAAAGGAGCGGTGGCGTGTGGTTATAGACATTGTTTTTCATAAGGACTTGTCAGCGTTCAGTATGAAAGCGTATGAAGTGTTCTTGGAAAAGTGAAGCCCCGTGCGTGACATGGCTGCAATCTCAGAGACCCTGTTTCCTGCTGCGAGAGCGACGAACAACAGTCTTCTGAAAGAGCGCCAATACCAATGTCGTCTGAGTCTTGAAGCGAGCATGTCGAGGACAGGTTCTAGCATCTACTGTGGCCCGAAACACCTTTGCGGCCCACGCCAGTTCCTCAAAGATAGACTCTTGGGTCTGTGCGATCTATTGAATTTGATCGCGACGACACGTTTAAATTATTGAAAGAGAGATAACGTGAGAAGAGTCTTGATGTTAGAGGCGCCTCCTTGCCCTCGAGGTGCTGGGACACGTCGAGGTCTAGCAAAATCTTGCGGAAGGACGCGGCGACCTTGGGCCACCACAGTGCGTAGGGGTGGCGGTACGTCGCGAGCCTGCGGAGCAGCCAGGCAATCAGGTTTTATGGAGGGAACAGGTATCTTTCCCTCCACTAATTACAGTCGTACTGGAGAGAATCCATTAACGCTACTTGCGGGTGCGATACGGAGCTGCAATTAGTGGAAGCTTGTGGTTACCCGGATGCGCGAAGAGGTCTATTTGCATGGCAACGCGCAGGGTTGAGAGGCGGGTGAAGCATTGAGGCGTCAGCGTCTACTCCGTCTTGACTAGTTGGATACGTGAGAGCTGATCGGCCCAAATATTCTGTGATCCGGGAAGGTAGATCACGAGAAGAGAAGGTGACGGTGCTGGAGAGTCTGTAGGAGCTGTACTCTTAACTTCTGCAACGCCGGAGCCTTGCTGGAGCCCAAGAGATTCACCGTGGCTACAGCCGCCATGTTATCTAACAACACGCGGACAGCAGTGTGGTGTGAATAAGCACGGGTTCACAGAGCATGGACGATGGCCAGCAACTCCCTCGACGTAATATGGAGCTTGGGTTTCACTGCTAAGCAGCGGTCGTACGACTGCTGGTCGCTGCCGCACCCCCTTCCCTCCCCCCCGCGCCTCGTCAGATGGATCCGTCGACAATCAATGCTATGGTGGAGGCAGGACACACGGGACGTGGCAGTGGAGGAGGAATCGTTGCACCAGTGCTGTACTGCAGGGCGGTAAGAATTGTTGAGAGCGCTGGGCTTGCTGTATAAGAGCAAGGACCCTGCTGCTAGCACCATTTCGTGTCAGAAGAGGCGCGCATGAAGCAGGTAAGGTGTGAGGAAATTTATTAAGCCGAGGAAACTCTGATGACGCTGAAGCGAGAGAGTTCTGCGGGATAGTATATCCGTGGTCATGTCCCTGCAGGTTCTATGTGCTGGGAGGTCTGGGTGATGGACCACTCCATTAAGCGTCACTCCCAGGAAGTCGGTCTGCTGGACGGGTTCCGGAATAGACTTCACCAGGTGAACGAGGCAGCCCAGCTTGAGAAGAGAGGCCTCTGGCCGTCTGGGTGTTGAGCCGGCATTAATGCGCTGTCGGTGCTCAGAAACAGTCAGTCGTCGATGTTGAAGGCCGCGTCTATCCCTTGCTGGTGGAATAAGCGAAGGGGTAGTTTCGCGACCGAAAAGATTTTGGTCCCAGGTTGAGGCCGAATGGAAGGGCCGAAAAAAATACAGCTGGCCTCGTAGTTTGAGGGCCACGTACTTTTGGAACCTGGGACGGATTGGGACGTGCGGGAAAGCGTCTTTGATGTCCAACTTAATGAACCAGAGAGGATGCATTAGCACAGACCGCATTATTTGCGGGTTGTACATCCGGAACGTAGTTACCGGGATGTATTTGTTGAGCCTGGAGAGGTCGATCAGTAAGCGATCCCCGCCCGAGGCCTTGGGAGCCGCAAAGATGCGAGATGGGATGGCCGGTGGCCTGGGCCCCGCCTCGACTATGCCTTTCTGCAGGGAGTCTAACACGAGGGGTTTGAGAACGTCCTCGTGTTGCCGGGGAGAGACAGTGAGATCGAAGGAGGGGGTTGTGGTGCCCATCTCCCAGAGAGGCCTTTGGAAAGGATACGTTTGACCAAAATCGTGGCCTTGTTTCCGTGTGCCAGGTGACTCCTGAGGGCCGCCGGAAAAGCGTCAGTACTTACGGGAAGGAGAACGGTCTTTCTTTCCGTAGCCACCTGAAAACTTGGAGCTGATGGGGAGGGTCGTTTGGCTGCTGAGCCTCCCCAACCTCCTTTCCTCGACCATTCTGTCCACGTCCCTGGTCCCTTGGGGAAGTGGAGGGGCGGGCCCATGAATTTGTATGTGAGGTCCCGGGGCCCCCATGCTTCCCCTGGGACTGCATGGTACCATGCTGGAACTCATGGCGATCACTGGAAGATGCCTGTCGACCGCTGGGGCTATGAAAGGAACTCCGCGAAATCCCATTCTGGAATTGCTGAGGCTTCTGTGCCACGGGCGGTGTAGGGGTTACAAAACATGAAGTGGAGGGGCCATAAATGAGAGGGCCTCCGTCCTGCTTCGGAAGTTTCCAAACACCTTGAAAGCATTCATGATCGCCCCGTCGGTGATGGGTTGAGGTGGAAGAAACGACAATGCTAGAACGGTGGCCCGAACAGACTCTGAGCACGCTCGTTCAGAGTATGAAGGTGAATTTTGTATCGCCACTGAGCCGCTTCGATCAGGGATGCCGGCAACAGCTTGTGAATGGAGCCTGTGGAGCGCTCCGACAACTAATGCAGAGACTGTGGGGTAACTCGCGTGCCATCTGTCAAGACGGGATCACAAATGCGAGGAAGAATATCCGTCAGTGACGTGCTGAGGATATAGCCGCGCAGGTTTTGAGCGACCTGAGAGCGCGGCTGGGGATCCTTTGTACGTACTTCTGCAGTAATGTGTAGGGAAGGAAAAGTGATCTTGCCCTTAGTGGTTTCGAAGTTAGCCTTTGAAGGGATGATCGGCGCATTAGCGAATCCATCAGGGCCCTGATTCTATGGCAGCCTGATGTAAACACAAAGTGCGCATTCGACCAGGGGCCAAATCGGTGAGCAGGGCGTCATCAATTTCAGTTGCAAGTTTCGGGAGTGAATCTGGTATACGTTCCAGATTGAACAATCAGTCATCTCTGATGGTCACCCCTCGATTAGCTAGTTGCTCGACCGCAAAGACACATTTAAGAAGCTTGGTTGAAAGCTTCGTAGAAGTAGCCGGCGGCAAAATAGGAGTGGCCTCAGAATGTATTTTATTGTATCATTATTGTGCAATGCTGACTCGAAACCACTGTCAACGTTAGATTTCAGTGTCAAGCCTTGTTAGCGTCCATTAAAATGCTGGTGCGGTAATACGTATGTGACTGAAATGAATCCTATGTTGCTGAGAAGCCACTGTATAACGTTGGGTTTGCAGAGCGACACTGACTTTTGACCCGCGGGACGTCATATGTGACGCATGATCCTCTGGTTCAGAAGACATGCTTATCATGATGCTCCAAACGAGCTATCATCGTTCAGAGGATTAACTTTACGTGATGCTCTAAACAGGCTATCGTCGCTCAGGAGACTTGCTTTAAATGATGCTTTAAACGAGCTATCCATGTTCAGTAGACTTACTGTACATGATACTCTAAACGAGCTATCATCGTTCAGAGGATTAACTTTACGTGATGCTCTAAACAGGCTATCGTCGCTCAGAAGACTTGCTTTAAATGATGCTTTAAACGAGCTATCCATGTTCAGTAGACTTACTGTACATGATACTCTAAACGAGCTATCATTGTTCTGAATTCCTGCTTTAAATAATGCTCCAAACAAGCTATCATCGTTCATTAAACTTGTTTCAGACGATGCTCTAAGCGAGCTATCATCGTGCCGTAGGCTTTTTTCAAATGATGCTCAAAACGAGCTATTATCGTTTGGTATATTTGCTAACTATTATACTCTAAACGACGAGCTATTATCGTTCAGCAGACTTCCTTTAAGGATGCTCTAAACGAGCTATCATCTTTTAGCAATCTTGCTTTAAATGATGCTCTAAAAGAGCTATCATCGTTCAGGAGACTTGTGTGAAAAGATGCTCTAAACGAGCGAACATCGTTCAGTAGGCTTGCTTTAAATGATGCTCAAACGAAGTTATCATCGGTCAGTAGACTTGCTTTGAATGATGCTGTAAATGATCTGTGATTGGTCGGACGATCAATTTTGCATACTGTCAATACCTGAATTACTAGAATACATATGGTGCGAAAGACACCCTTGCGTACCACATCGTATGGGTAGAAGTCGTCATTTGTTAGCCGGTTGTCGTCTGCTAAGCTGACAGCTCGGCGCCTCTTGGCCGGTCGTTATTGAACGATCGTAGATGACGTCGGATGCCAGCCGACCGACCGCACATCACATTTAGGTGAGGCGTAATCATTTGCATGTAGGTATGAAAGGCTGTTCGCAGACCGCTGACTTTATTACCAAACTTCCATAGCAGGGATCTGCTTATAGCAGGCATCTGCATACGGCCTTCATCAATCTACAGCCGGGCTCGACGCCTCTCGGCCGGTTGTTGTCGTACGATCTAAGATGGCGTCGGACGCCAACCGACCAGCTGTGCAATACCCTACGAGACGTAATCGTCTGCTTACGGGTAGGAAAGGGTGTCCGCAGACTGCTGAACTCGCGATTAAAGCAATAGCTGGTATCTGTCTATAGCAGGCATTGGCTTACGGCAGGCATGGGCCTCCAGCCGGGCTCAACCACTCTCAGCAGGCCGCTGTCGTACAATCTAAGATGGCGTCGGACGCCAACCGACCGCCCGCGCAACACCGCAGACTGCTTGCTTTAAGACCAAACACCAATAGCAGGCATCTACCTATCGCAGACATCGGCCTCTAGCCGGCTTCTTCTTATTGCAGGCATCTGCCTATAGCAGGCATCAGCCTTAGAGCAGGATTACAAAATCAAACATTGATCGTCTCGCGAAGGAACGTCATATGTGACCCGTAATAATCTGCGGGTAGGTATGAAGAGCCGCCCGTGAGCCGCTGACTTCAAAATCAAACACCGATGGCAAGCATCGACCGCCATTTGGTCTAAAACATGGAAATTCTGTAAAGCCAAAAACTTTAAACTTCGAAATCTCCCGAAAAACGTTGAAGACAACTTTCGACGAATGTTATCAAGATTCTTTCGATAAAACGTCTCTGTAATGTTTCCTCATCAATATTCATTCGAATAAAAAGCAGAAGCGCATGCTAACCACATGGCTCTTACGGAATGGCAGAGAAAAGTGAGGTCCACCATACCCCGGCATTCGTGAAGGCTGGGGAAAAGCGGCTTCCTGTCAGAAAAACTTAGGCAACTGCCAGCGTGGTGCTTTATGGAAGCAGAGGGTTCAGATTTTCTGGGTTGTGATGTAGCTAGAGGAAAACTTTTTGGTAGCCGTTGTTTCTTTGAGATAGCAGTGGGAGGAGGAGGCCCACTATGGCTCCTACTACATAACAGAGCAATAGCTTTTTATCGGGAGAATCGAGATAACAAAAGCTATATTTTCTGCCATTCCGTAAGAGCCATATGGTTTGCATACAAAATACCATCATGTAGCGCAAGCTGGCCTATGCCAGACGAGCACAGAAATTGGATGGATCGGCTATATCTTCAGCTGAGTGGTTTCCAAGAAGCGCTTGTCGTGTAATGAATGATAACACAGTTCTATGAATGGGGGTTATGACTAATTATGGGCGAATACGAGTTGTGTTTAACGCTGTGAAATGCAATTTTTGGGGGTGCGGTAGAGGACCCCCTCTCGGCAAAAAGTAGGATGCGTTCCTGGATACAGTGCGCCTAAACGCTTTTTTTTATTCGGCTAATGTTTTTGTTAGGAAGTATGTTACTTCTTAGTGTAACCGACTTAGTCGCTGTATATCTCGGACATTGTACTTGTAGGTTAAAAAAATTGCCCCTGTGGTCAAGTTAATTACTGTAGCTTCATAGAGAACACCAGGGAGGGTGTACATTGGCCGAATAAAAAAATGCGTTTCGGCACCCTTAGACGCCTGACTCTCCTCCCCTTTCCTCCTCTCTTACCCTGTAAGGGAGGAGGAAAGGGGAGGAGAGTCAGGCGTCTAAGGGTGCCGAAACGCATTTTTTTTTATTTGGCCAATGTAATTGTTAGGAAGTATGTTATTTCTTAGTGTGACCGACTTAATCGCTGTATATCTCGGACATTATACTTGTAGGTTAAAAAAATTGCTCATGTGGTCAAGTTAATTACTGTAGGCACATAGACCACCCGGGAGGAGGAGTTAAGAGTGGGTGGTCCCAGTAAATAAATGACAATTAGCGATTTTATCTGTAGATGTGGTCCTTTCGTTAAGAGTTTTAACGGTTTGTTACTACGTATTATGAAAACAGAGTATATTTTGTGTTGGGATTTTTAAATAGTTTGATCGCAAGAAATGGATGGTACATATTAGGACTGCTGTTAGTGTAGGATACATTTTAATAGGTTACTTATGTATCGTATTATATAGTTTCACAGACCCTCCTGTTATTTCAATGGATATTACCCATACATTTTGTTATGTATGACTCATTTGAATGAAAGCTTTTATTGCTCAAACCTGATTTTTTAAGATATGCGTAATCGATGTCGTTATGCAAGAAATTGTGGTATATATTACCATGATTTGTTAGTGTAGAATACATTTGAACAGAAGCTTTTATAACGATTCTATTCTGTTTTTAATGGTTATTGCCCATACATTATGTTATGTATTCGATGTTGTTACCGTAGGATATCGTAAATTATGACATTTTTCTCTTTATTAGTGACTGCCGTAATATGTACGTGGTCCTATCGAGCTAAAATCTGCGTTTACTATTAAATCTCATTGTATGCATATTTTTCCAGAGATTCATCAGGATACAACGTTAAGGAACAAATATCTGCAGATACGTCCCCGTATTTTCAGATGCATGTTTTCTGTAGACAATGAAACAAAATTTATTTATACGTATTTATTTATGGTTACAGATACATGGCTTTACATAGGAACATTTTCATGATATTGGGAACAGTTTTTCATTATGATAACTTCATACTAGGTCTCGGGTTACAGTGATATACGTTCACGCATGTTCGACACAGATTATTGGTGGACAATCAAACATGTTAAATTTTATATGTATATGTTTATATTTATTTTATTTGCATTTAAACATTTATATAGTTTTTAAATATTTTGAGTCGGTTGCTGTACGTTTCAATGCACATTTTCAATGCGTATACAGGTGGACAATGGGACAAGTTTAAGATTATAATTTATATATTTTATTTGAATTAGAGCCCATAAGGCATATTTACATACTAGGATCATTTACAGGTTATAATATGTTCATGTGGACGTGCTTTCATCATTTCATGCAAAAGTGTACTCGTAAGGTATTATTTCTGCCTTAAGCATTGCTTATTTTTCATACTGTAGCGTATGCGCTCTCAAGCGATCGATCGATCTGATGAACGACCTGTATCAATCACTGTCATATGGCCAGCAGGCTACGAGCGAGATAGCATCTATTTGCGGTGACTTTGTTCCTTACTCTCGTCTCGTGTACATCCTATTTCTGTAGATTTGCGGTGCAGATACACCCGGAGGTTGTTGGTGCGAAAACATAAATACCTACGTTTTTGTTTTACGGTCTTATTTCACATGAGCATTTACGGTATGTTTATATTTTTATATTTTGTTTGGCAAAAGTAGAAGGGTTATGACGTCATACCTTCCCACACATGGAGTCATATTCAAGGTAGACGCTTTCGGCTTTCCGAGATCAGTGTCATCGTACAAAGGATGATTTTTTTCGGGGTATGCATTGGAAGTCCATGTATTCAGCCAGAGAAGAATGTCGCATTTTACACCTCAATGTCCACGCGCATGCGTGCGTTGTCACCGTAGCGCGGTTTCAGTGTGTCATAAAAGAAGCTGTTGACTTGTGCTCTAGCTATTGTTTGGACCTGATGAGATATCTATCCATGATATCTTAGGTAGCTGTGTACAACTTCAATTTGCTTAATGTCTATCACATTTTCAATGCAAGGCAAAAGGCGTTGTAGTGCATTACGATGAAAGGCATGTTGCATACCTGCAATTTCTTCATCGTAGAAGGGATGTTTTTTGGGGAAGTTGGAGAATATCATGTAATCAGCCAGAGAAGCTTGCCGCATTTCCGCCTCAATATCGGCCATACCTTTGAACTGGAATAATTTCTATCAAATTTTATTGCAAGGCAAGAGGCGTTGTATTACAATTCATAGAAAGTCATGATGCATATATGCATTTCAATGCTAATCATTCGAGTTGAATTTAGGATTTTGCAAACAAACGTTTATAAGCTAAATTTTATTGACACATTTATATAAATAGTAGGGCTTTACACGAGTTATCATTTATACGAAAACATAACAATTCCCTCAGAAAATTCGACGTGAGCAACTTGGTGAAACATAAGTAATGACTTCGACCTCTCTCTCTTGCGCTGTCTTGATCCTTGGTATCAGTGCCACTCTGTGGGTTCTTTATCAATGATGTGTATTTATTTCTCACCTGAAGCTGACAGCTCATCATATTAACGTGGGATTTATCATCTGGGTGTGGTTTTTACTCTGATCTATTGGGGTTCTAGACTAACGCCCTTAGTACTCATTTTAGATAAACGGAGTCCTTTGGGAGAAGTGTATGCAACACTTGCAATCCTATCCTTGTAACCAAAACTTTGTTTCTAGTCTTCAGCGAGCTTTTTCTAGACTCTAAGTTTTCAATTACTGTTATATGTTAATATGTTTAATCGTTTCAGGTTTGTTTTTACTATTGCTCACATAACCATTCATTATATTCCCGCAGATATCCAAAATATACCCAATTCTCCTTACACTTAAACGCTTGGGACATGATTTTTTCTCCTCATGTTTCATTACCAACATATTTGAAACAAAGTCAGATATACATTCGATTTTATTATGCAATTTCACCCTTCTTACACTTGATACCCTTACATTACCACATTTGATAATTCGGTTTCCTTCAACTTTAGCAGGTTTTTCTTCACATGACATCTCCTCGGTACCAATATCATTGTCACTGGTATCCATTCCACTTAAAGTATCCCACGGTTGCCCCCTATTTACATTATTTTCAATTTCGGCCAAGGTTCGAGTATATTCCCCCATTTCACCCGATCTATATAAGTTCCACGTTTTGGTTGTTACTGGCATCGCTCTTTCTTTTCTGCTCGCATCCTGTTGAGCTCCGTCTATATCATTATTTTTGATACCCAGTCTCGGATTATCATGTTTTATCAACACACCCGTAGCATCCTTGGAGCTTGTATTTTTTTTGTCCATTTTTATGAGTATCATATTCAAGATAATGCTGTCCTTTGAGATGTTGCCAAAACTCAAACGTGGAGCTTGACTTGCTTAATTTCATCTCCGCAGTCAAATAACACATACCCCAACATTTTCCTTCCTGGTAAAATATTTCCATATCAAACTAGGCGTCATCCTTCTACAACAAAAGCAGACCATTAACTAATTGAGAACAAATCTGATTCCAATTTTTATATTCACTTTAACGTGAACATACACGGTTGTTACCGGCATATGGCGACATATGCCAGTATATGCCGATATAACGTATAGCGTGTACACGGTTTGATACCGGCAAATGACGACATATGATGGCATATGCTGGCATAATGTAGGCGTATTCACGGCTGATGTCGGCCTAATGTTGGCATGTACACACATTTTGTGCAAAGGGTTACCATGCACTGCCAGATGCATTAATACCTAGGCAACCTAACTTAACCTAACCTATAGAACAACATCCCCTGTTTTAGTTACAAGTTATTTAATGTGGATCAGCTTCACGGTATGTTATGTTAAAAGATCTATTCGTCCCAACCTAAGCTAACCTATTGCATTCAAGAAATTACGTATTTTTCACTTGACTTTTCATGCTTACATATAATTTTTTCAGTGTTTTAGGACTAATGCATAACAAATATATCCACATGACTCTTCATTTTGATCAATACTTTTCAGTTAAATACACACATCCAATTTTGATCTAGTAAATCATCAAAAACCTAACCTAACCTAACTTATGTACGGTATTCAGTCATTGATTTTTACGATGCATAACAAATATCTACACTTGACTCTGCATTTTGATCTATTCTATGCAGATTTGATACGCTCTTCGAATTTTGATCTAGCAAATTTCAACTGTTATCATGTGGAATTTCATCATTGTTTGAATGTTATAGCTTTATTTCATATGATTCATGATTTTCTTTTGATTTGATACAATTCTAAATCACTTGTACATGTTATTCACACCCACCAAAAATCTAGCCTAATCTAACCTGACCTTATGTATGGTACCTAACCTAACCTTATGTACCATTTTCAGTCATATGAACCCCCTTCACACGATTCTTCATAAGACTTGCACCTAATTATTTATATTTCATTGTCAATCTCGAGTCATATATGTTATCTGAGAGGACAGATTTTCAGTCTTAGATGGATTGAATGTTACAAGTAATTCATATTGGTTTCCACCATCATACAAACAGTCACTTCATCTCATACTTGGTCTACCACATTTACTTCATTATAGTTGATTTGCCTTTTTCTTTCCTGTAATTTCCTGTAGGTAGCATCAAATTGTCGAAGTCGGTAGGAGAATATGTTTCAAGGGGTGCAACGCTACCCATAAACCTGTCTTGGGGTAAATGCACTATATGTGTGACAGAATGGTGAGATATAAATCAGAGACTGATCAGATCATACTCAGTCAAGATTGTGATTAAATTGTGGAATGATGGGGTATATAGCTTGAGTCGTCGTTTGTTCGAAAGTAATGGAGTGATGGGGGTCTGTAAGCTTTACCAGAAATAAATAAAATTGAATAAACATAAATCCACGAGTAATAAGTGGAGGCATTTGTAACGAAGTCATCGTGAAGAGTATAAAAATTAAAGGAAAGAAAAGGCAAATCAACTATAATTAAGTATATTTGGTAGATCAAGTATGAGATGAAGTGTCCGTTTGTATGATGATGGAAACCAATATGAATTACTTGTAACATTCAATCCATCTAAGATTTAAAATATCTCTTCTCTGATAACAAATATGACTCGAGATTGACAACGAAGTAGAAATAATTACGTGCAAGTTATATAGAGAATTGTGTGGAGGGGGTTCATATGTATATATCAATGACTGAAAACGGTACATAAGGTTAGGTTAGGTATCATACATAAGGTCAGGTTAGGTTAGGTTAGGTTTTTGATGGGTGTGAATAACATGTAAAAGTGATTTAGAATGGTACCAAATCGAAAGAAAATCAAGAATCATATGAAAAAAAATATAACATTCAGACACTGATGAAATTATGTATGAAAACAGATGAAATTTGCTAGATCAAATTGGGAGTGCGTATCAAAACTGCAAAGGATACATCAAAATGTAGAGTCAAGTGTAGATACTTGTTATGCATTGTATATATCAATGACAGAATCCCGTACATAAGTTAGGTTAAGTTAGGACTTTGATGATTTACAAGATCAAAATTGGATGTGTGTATCTAATGGAAAAGGATTGATCAAAATGTAGTCATGTGGATATATTTGTTATGCATTAGTCCTAAAACACTAAAAAAAAATATGTAAGCATGAAAAGTCGATTAAAAAATACGTAATTTCTTGAATACAATAGGTTAGGTTAGGTTAGGATGAATAGATTTTTTAACGTAACATACCGTGAAGCTGATCCACATTAAATATCTTGTAACACAAGCAAGGAATGTCGTTCTATAGATTAGGTTAGGTTAGGTTGTCTAGGTATTAATGCATCTGGCAGTGTATGGTAACCCTTTTGCACAAAATGTGCGTAAATGCCTTCATTATGCCGACATCAACCGTGAATACGCCTTCATTATACCATCATATGCCGGCATATGTCGCCATATGCCGGTATCAAACCATGAATACGTCAACATTATACCAGCTTATGCCGGCATATGTCGCATATGCCGGTATCAAACCATGAATACGCTATACGTTATATCGGCATATACCGCCATATGTCGCTATATGCCGGTAACAACCGTGTATGTTCATGTTAATGTGAATATAAAAATTGGAATCAGATTTATTCTTAATCATTTGATGGTTGGGTTTTGTTGTAGAAGGCTGACGCCTAGTTCGATATGGAAATATTTTACCAGGAAGGAAAATGCTGGGTTATGTGTTATTTGCACTGCGGAGAAAAAATTAAGCGGATCAAGCTCCACGTTCGGGTTTTGGCAACATCTCAAAGGACAGCATCATCTTGAATATGATACTCTAAAAATGGACGAAAAAATACAAGCTCTAAGGATGCTACGGATGTGCTGGTAGAATATAATAATCCGGACCTGGGTATCATAATAATGATATAGACGGCGCTCAACAAGGTGCGAGCAGAAAATAAAGAGCGATGCCAGTAACAACAGGACGTGGAACATATAAAGATCGGGTGAAATGAGGGGAGTATACCGAAGCCTTGGCCGAAATTGAAAATAAAGAAAATAGGGGGAAAACGTACGATACTTTAAGTGGAATGGATACCAGTGACAGTGATAGTGGTACCGAGGAGATGTAATGTGAAGAAAAACCTGCTAAAGTTGAAGGAAACCGAATTATCAAATGTGGTAATGCAAGGGTATTAAGTATAAGAAGTGTAAAATTGCACAATAAAATCAAATGTATGTCTGACTTCGTTTCAAATATGTTGGTAATGAAACATGAGAAGAGAGAATCATGTCTCAAACGTTTGAGTGCAAGGAGAATTGGGTATATTTCGGATATCTGGGGGAAAAAATGAATCGTAATGTGGGCAATAGTATGAACAAACATGAAACGATTCAATGTCAAAAACATATACCAGAGTAATTAAAAAAATTGCGTCGAGAAAAAGCTCGCTGAAGACTAAAAACAAAGTTTTGGTTACAAGGATAGGATTGCAAGTGTTGCATACACTTCTCTTAAAGGACTCCGTTTATCTAAAATGTGTACTAAGGGTGTTAGTCTAGAACCCCAATAGATCAGAGAAAAAACAACACCCAGATGATAAATCCTACGCCAATATGATGAGCTGACAGCTTCAGGTCAGAAATAAATACACATCATTGATAAAGAACCCACAGTGTGGCACTGATACCAAGGATCAAGCTAACGCAAGATATGGAGGTCGATGTCATTACTTATGTTTCACCAAGTTGTTCACGTCGAATTTACTGAGTGAATAGGCATGTTTTCGTATGAATGATAACCCATGCAAGCCCCTACTCTATATACATAAATGTGTCAAAATCTAGTATCAACAAAATTTAACTTATAAACGTTTGTTTGCAATATCCTAAGTTTACCTCGAATGATTGGCATTGAAATGCATATATGCAACAGGACTTTCGATGAATTGCAATACAACGCCTCTTGCCTTGCATTGAAAATGTGATATAGAAATGATCCCAGTTCAAAGGTATGACCGATATTGAGGCGGAAATGCGACAAGCTCCCCTGGCTGATTACATGATCTTCTCCAGCTACCCCAAAATCATCCCATGTATGATGAAAAAATTGCAGATATGCAACATGCCTTGCATCAAAATTCACTACAACGCCATTTGCCTTGCATTGAAAATGTGATAGATATTAAGCAAATTGAAGTTGTACTCAGCTACCTAAAATATCATAGATATATATCTCATCAGGTTCAAACAGTAGCTAAATCACAAGTCTACAGCTTCTTTTGTAACACACTGAAGCCGCGCTACGATGATAACGCACACATGCGCGTGTGCGCGCGTTGACATTGAGGCGTAAAATGCGGCAATCTCCTCTGGCTCAATGCATGGACTTCCTTTACATACCCCGAAAAAAAATCATCCTATGTACGATGACACTGATCTCTGGAAGCCGAATGCGTCTACCTTGAATATGACTCCATGTGTGGGAAGGTATGACGTCATAACCTTCCTATTTTGTCAACCAAGATTTAAAAATATAAACATATTGTAAATGCTCATGTGAAATAAAACCGTAAAACAAAAACGTAGATATATAGGTCTTCGCACCAACAATCTCCGGGTGTATCTGTACCAAAGATCTACAGAAATAGGATATACACGAAACGAGAATAAGGAACTTAGTCACTGCAAATAGATGCAATCTCGCTCGTAGCCTGCTGGCCGTATGACAGTGATTGATACAGGTCGATCGTCAGATCGATCGATCGCTTGAGAGCGCATTAGCTACAGTATGAAAAATAAGCAATGCTTAAGGCAGAAATAATACCTTACGAGTACACTTTTGCATGAAATGATGAAAGCACGTCCACATGATTATTTTATAACCTGTAAATGATCCTAGTATGTAAATATACCTTATTGGCTCTTATTTGAATAAAATATATATATATTATAATCTTAAACTTGTCCTATACTTGTCCTATACACGAATTTAAAATGTGCATTGAAACGTACTGCAACCGACTCTAAATATTTAAAAATGATGTAAATGTTTCTATGTATAA
>SDVV010007770.1:2532-17577 GCA_016164225.1 Gammarus roeselii | reverse complement strand
GCAGCGGAAAAGTTAATGATTTGACTCAGTGGAAGAATGTCCCATTGACAAAAGAGAGGCAACGTGTGATCACGTCTGCTAGCATGCGATAGTGTTCTGATAACACGCTTTTGACTAAGAACAATAGGTCTTAAGTTTGTTTTGTAGGTTGACGCATACACGTTAACACAATACGTCAGAAAAGGATGAATAAGGCTATGGTACAAAAGCCTTTTAGCAGGAGTGGTAAGACAATTTCTAATTTTGTATAGGATGCCACATGATTTGGATAATTTCCCGGCAACAAATGAGGCGTGATCTTTCCAGTTAAGTCTTTGATCAACGATAACACCGAGAAACTTTGTTTTTGCTACATATGCCACCTGTTGACCGTTCAATTCGACTTGTGTGTTAGGAATAGGTATCATCCTCCTGGAAAATATCATGGCCTGCGTCTTGTCAACATTAAGCGTCAGCTTGTTGGATGTGAACCAGTTTGAAATGTGAACTTCATTGGTTGTTCCTGTTCCAAAACATGGCAAAGATCCAACCATACCGTCTGCCTACAGGCCCATCTCTCTCTTCTCATATGTTGGTAAACTCATGGAGAAACTTGTAATGGGGCGCCCCACATGGTTTTATGAGAGGAATAACTCCTTTCTATCTCACAAATTTGGCTTTCGCCCCCCGATGTGGTACCATGGATGCCCTTGTTCTCTTTGAACATAACATTCTATTAGTTCTGCGTGCGCAGCGAATAGTCTTCGCTGTTTTCTTTGACCTCTCGGGTGTATTTGACCGTGCCTCTCAGCATAGGAAATCTGTACAAATTGGCATCTCTTGTGGAGTCAGGCCGACTTCTGCGTTGTGCCTCAAGCTTTCTTAGAGGCCTCTTCTCCTCTGTTTTCATACCATCAGCTTCCTATTAGTATCATTCTATCATCTCAGATGTTCCTCAAGGCTCTATAATTTCTCCTCTTCTCTCCAATGTTCTAATGTCTGATTTTGCTACTGCTGCAGATTTAAAAACTTATATCTATGCTGACGACATCACAATGTATGTCTTTGCTGACAATGTTCCATCTGCCCAGGCCTTTCTCCAAGCTGCTATAGATAAGTTTGCTCTGTGGGCTGAACAGTGGGGTCTGGTCATCAATCCCCTGAAATCAGCCACCTCTTCCTTTACTCCTAAGCGCACTGTTCCCACTTGCCCTCCCATTCATATTTCTGGCACTCCCATCCCTTATGCCAAGTAGCAAAAATTATTGGCATAATATTTGATTCCCCTCGGCAAATTTGGCGCCCTCACCGTGATCTCTCCTTCGTTGTCTAGATCGCAACAACGTCTTCAAGGTCTTGGCTGGTTCCCGATTTGGTGCTTCCAGATGCAGACTCCGAGACTATTACCAAGCCCACATCGGAGGGCTAACCGACTATGAGCTTCCCCTGTACTCCTCTGAATCCAATTCCCTCCTCTCAGGACTTGATGTATTACATTCCACCGCTGCTCGCCTCCTAGTTGGCCCCTGGCGCTCAACACCTTTAACTTCACTTTATTACGTAGCTGAGCTTCTTTCTCCTGATTTGCATCAAGAGCAGCGCTGCGTGCAGTTCCTTTTTCAGCTTCTTTTTCGACCTGCCCACCATCGTTTCCTGAGTTCAATCCCGTTTGCTTGTCGCCACCACCAGTCACCGCTACTTAAGAGGGCTCCATGAATATACCACTTCCACGGATTTCCTCAGGAAGTCTACTCTGTTCTCCCGCTATGGTTTCCCTTCTCCTCCGTCATCCACACATCCTTCCCGACAGCTACCACAGGAGCAGTTGAGGGTAGTGCTCCAGCATTATTTGCCGACCTTTGTTCCACTGCATACCCATAACCACTTTACTATCTTTACTGATGGCTCTGTAATGGGAGCCCCAGCAGCTGGTGTTGGAATTGGTGCGGTGGTCTTTAGTCTTGACCTCAATTTTCCATTTCGTACCTACTAGCAACACAAAATCCAGGCAGCCGAACATTTTGGCATACATCAGGCACTTCTCTTCCTGTTCTCTCATCCTACTTCTTCCCCCTGCAGTTATTTTCACGGATAGTTTGTCCTCCCCTTTCCTCTTGGCCGCTTCCAGGCTTTCTTCATATGGTTCCATTGTTCAGGCAGTTCGCCGTAATATCCTAAGTGCACATACAGTGGATATCGGCTCACTGTTCAATCTCTGGCAATGAGGCGGCAGATTCCGTAGCCAAAATTGCTTTAACCTCCTCTCTTCCTATTCATCATTTATCACTCTCCAATCTGAACTCCGATCTACATTTTCTTATGCCATCTGGACTTAGTGGCAGGCCAGGTGAACCGCTGTCCGAGGCCAGCACTCACTGGGTGCACTCAAACCCTTCGTGTACCCCTGGGCCTGGCAGGAATGCAGTCACGCTTTTTTGAAACTATCTGTCCCCTTGAATAAAGCCCTCCACCGCATCCGTCAGACTGACTTGCCATGTTGCTCTCGTTATCCGTCAGATGAAACTGTCCATCAATTCTTTTTTATCTGCCCTCATTATCATGTTTACCGTTGCCGATTCCTGACTAGTATGCGTGCCCTGGGGTAGTTCCAGCCAACTCTCTTCCTTCTTCTCAGGGGTCCGTCTGGCGATCCTGCTGCTGATCTGCCCATCTCTAAGCTCGTGCAAGCATATGTTACTTCTACACACAGGTTCAACCAACCGTGAGGTCATTTTTCTGTCTCCTTCTCTCAACTGGTCCCGGAGCAAGTTGTCCTTGGTCAACACGACCCGATAAAAAACCAAGTTCACTTCACTTCATTGTAGTCTACTCATACACCGTGACCCAGTTTCTTCCCTTAGCAGGTAAAGACCTTGTTAAGCATCATCTGAAGGCGTGCATTTGCTAATGCCGTTGCGTATTACAAGAACAAAAAGCGCAATTCTTCCTTATTACACGCGTTATCGCTAAGAAAGAGGTAAAATATGAGGAATGTTACATTGACCCATTTTCTCCCCCTCGCCGAGTCGTAATTCATGCATGATATTGTAATGAGAACATAATACACGACTTGCATGTCTAATGCTTTGTATTATTCGCAGTAATGTGTTCCAGTCTTGTGTTGTACATCACCCACAGCACTCTTCGTCACATTCTTCACTGAACACCCTTGAAATAGAGCTAATACATTTTAGAGGCTTCTGTACGTACAGTATGCAGGGTAGTCGCAAGAAAACGTTTGACGATCATAAAAATCTTGAAAATTTGTTAGTTTAAAGTTAAAATTATACAAGACGGCAATTGAGTGACGAAGAACTTCTTGGCAACTTGTGTTTGTAGAATTGATTTGAGATAGAAAAATTAACTACTTTAATTGTCTATGAACATTTTATCAGACTCAGAGCGCCCTCTGGGGGATTGTCACCGCTGTTCCTTTACCTGTGTTTACGTATGAAGGCAATATTCTCTTCCACTTACTGTGCAAGTAAATCTGCGTCTCCAACCAATCCCATCATTATAATGAAATCCCTCGTACCACAACCGTAAGCGGCGCCCGCAAACAAGGATTGGAATATCTAACACACATCGTAAAATTCAAACACAGTGACTCAATTAAAAAAAATCCGCGATACAAAAAAAAACACCGTAGCTGTTGAACTACACTCGTCCCTCAATTCCACCGAATGAATTAGCTTCACATCTTGCTACAACCCTACAACTGCCCTGAGTGCTGCATAGCTGGCCTGGCAAAATATTATGGAGTTACCGAAGTTGCTCTAGCCACATGGATCCAACCACGCAACTCTCGATCCACAGCATACCAGATTACCTTTCCAAGAATTGACGCAGAGGAATTTATCGTAATTTCTAGTGTACAATGAAAGCAGTACCTACCCAGTTGCGATATTACCAGCAATATACAACAAATGCCTCCAATACGGCCAACTCACCAAACACCTCGAGCCATAAACACCTCAACGCAGTGGAAGATTTATCGTCAAACACGGAATAAATAAGTGCAAACCACTTCCAACCCAAGTACTATCACTTTGGTTTATGTCTCCATTTGAATATTTTTTGTCTGTCAATCAACATGCGTACAATATGGACAAACTCTTCTTTCAAATGCGTATGAACCCTTTCAACTTTTTGACGGGATTACTTATGCGGTATTTTCTGTATTGAGGATACTGGCAACTCGCTCACCACCAAGGAACACACAGTTCTACCTTGCAAACGGTATAATCTAGTCGGTAAGGGCCAAGCTAGTCTCTAACCATCAGAGTCAAAGCTAATTAGGCCCTGGCGACCACCGACAAATGCCACCATTGACTCTGCTCTCTCTGGCATCCTTAGTCGTCGCCATAATCTCATTGGACTACGATAATCGGAACTCATGGGCAAACTTCATCACAGTAAACTAGGCTCCTTAGCATTCTTGGGCAGTCGTGAGTAGATATACTGGCAATGAATTACGATCCTGGTAGTCCTGGGCAGACATTGTCACAGTGAACTAAGACAATTCGCAGTCTTGACCCGTCATCATCGCGATGACCTGACTCGGATGCCCAACTAAGATAAACAAAGAAAACCTGGTAATTTGCCCTAGTTTGGGGAATGGGTAATTTAACCAATACTCGGGGGTACTCTCAGGTCATCTTTTTGAAGCTGCTGCTTCAGTGTTGGAAAAATAAGCTCTCACTGTCCGATACTGAAGATGCATCAAAGGCTCCAATTTACGCACCGAAAATGTTTTTTTCATCGGAAAAATATATTTATTGACAGTTTTGTCTCAAGATGCATAAATTTAGCTTGAGATCCTGAGTTTTGGAGGGAAAAGGTGATAACAACGACTCAACAGTCGCTTCGGATGGGAATACACGCGTTTATTTCCTTCCATTCTCAATATCCGGGACGAGTGCTAACATGAAAGATAAACATCGCCACGGTGAGCAAAAAAGAAATGTGTCCTCCGCGTGTTTGGTCAGCGATGTGCCAGGATACCGTTAGATTAGAAGACGAACCTGAGCAATCAAAATTATTTAATGTTCTCACCATTGCCTTGCTCAACGGATTTAAGTGGAGTTAACCAATCGTTTCTCAATAACCGAGATACTGCAAGAACAGTATCAAAAGCTCCGTTAAGCACCCTGCGTACAGTAATACACGTCATGGCTACATGAAAGGATGACACTGCCAAGATTTAATGACTGACGTGGTAGTTGAAGACCAGGTTAGGCCATGAAATAACAATGTAATCCAGTCTACATCCTTGCAGCACGTTCACTTCAACCTCAAAATTAACGAGTTAATAACAATTTAAAGCAAATATGATCGTGGAATAATCAGGAAAGCAAACAATTGAGCAGTTCTACCCGATGCTCAGTATACAGCAATGTATTATATACTCAATGATATTTTATAATTTCATGATATTGCACTGACGTGATGATTCTTTTTTACTTAACTGGATGACGTTTTTGCTGGCTTCCTTACGATTTAGAAGCGACTTATACGAAACAGGGGAGGGAGGCTGCAGACGTTACTTGTGGAAACGACTCCTCCTCGCGGTAAAAAAAAATACTTCTGAAGGTAAAAAGAATAAACATGCATGAGCTAGTTCAACAGAGGAACTATTCCGAACGAATAGAGTTCATCATAGTGCGGTACATTCATGAATAATTCATTTTGTTCTCAGAACCATGGAATTGTATCGTCCTCGCGAGTCAATGCGAGCCGCACTTCTTTCGCAGACGCCAATGACATCATCATCCGTGGCAATAGTGCTTCCGCCATTAAACGTGGTAGGGGTTGATTGGTCTCTCTGTATGTTTGGGGGCGATTTTCAATGTGTGCTAACCACTTTATGTGGCCGAGGTTTCCAAATTGTTCGGTTTTTGATTAGAAAATATTTTTCGGCAATTAATGTTCTAAGCGGGCTCAGGTGCAGTTTTTGTCCCTTATTCCCGTTCCTTTAGATATAATTCATTTCAGAAAGGCCTTCGTGCCAAGATCTAGTATAACCATTTAGGTATTTATAGGTGCACTAGACTTTGAAACTTTCACCACTTCGTTTTGCTAGGTTAGTGTAGGTGTTAAACAATCTGTTAATACCTTTTTTTCAGAAAGCGCTCTGGTAAAAAAGTTCATGGGAAAGTATCATAAGAAACATAATTTCCTCGATCAAGAAGTATTTAGTCAATTTGCCACGCAGACGCGTTCAAATTCAACCTCTGAATGCAACCGCTAATAAAAGTGATTTAACCATCTCGTGAACGAGTTAAATGCATGTATGGTTAGGAAGTTGACCAGCTCGGAGAGTTGGCGCTGAGTAGTAGAAGTACTGGAAACGTGTTCACACAAGCAGAATCACAGAATGTTCTTCTTCAAACTGCTGGTTATTCGTGCGCATCTTTTCATGTGGTAATTGTTAATACGCTACAGAAAATGTATTAGACTATTTTGACGCTTTAAATGACTTTCATGTTATGAAATGGACCCTATTCCACCGATATAAATTGTAAACAGAATTTCGATTGCGTGAAATCTAGTGCAGCTTTAAATGTTAATACTTGCTGACTCCTAAGTGGTCTCCTTTCAAGTACATCAGTTTAAGTTCGTCGAGTCGTTGCAGATGTTGTAATAAACGCAAAGTTTATAATTACCTGAATGATGAAATCAAAAGCTTGAATTTTTACAAATCTTCTCTATTTCTATCGACCGAACGAGGAGATGTTCGGTCGATGGAAATTGATAGTCACCACAATTGCTATGCAAACACTTGACTATCAGCGGTTCCTTTCTCTACCAATTCGACACCTTTGCTGCTAAGCTAGACAGTCCTGATTAAAGGTGACTTTTATGAGTAAAAAACATTGTACAAATGACACCCTCTTTCATAAAAAAAATATTCAACGGTTGCTTGAAGTGCTAGGAAGTTGTATGCTCGAGACCATGCATGTCCCAAGGGAGCCATATTCTGACAGGTCGAAAGACGTGCTCAGGCAGACCCCAGAAGTCGTGCGACTTATTAAAGGTCGCAGGCGATAACCTCGGAATGGAGAGTCGCAATCGCTTCTGCAACAAATCACATTTCACGGACATCCTTGACTTAGAGCCAGGGAAGGTATATTTTTTTCCTTTTTTCTACCTTATGTGTTAGAAAAATGCACTTCAAAACATCAATAGCGTGACTCAGAGACCATATTACTTTTATGTACTAATTTTCACGTTAGAACAATGTTGTCAATGGCGTTGCGCGGGTTCCATGCGAATTGTTAATTTTGGGGAACGGGTCCAAGTCCCAAGTTGGTTTTGGATACTAAATTGCAACAGATTCGTTCGATTTGTAAATAATACAAACAATGTTTTAATAATAAATTTAAAAAATGATTCATATACACAATTGGTATGTTATTCATGTAGAACAGTAATTATTTGCACCGTATTTCTGAAATAAGTTCAATGTAACTGAGTTATTAGGGCTCTGAATGAACAGTATAGAGACATCTTACTTTCCTAACCGAACATGCGAACACAACTCTTTCCAAAACATGTCACAAAGAATGAGCTACCAAGCTAAGTTTAGTACACCCAATAATTACTTGCTATATCCTGATGACATAAGATGCTGCGATCTGACATAGGAATCTTTTTGCATCAATTGGGAATAATTTTTTATTATGATTTAAAGCCTAATTCATTAGGTAGCAAGGGATGCGACGGAATGGGTGGGTCTATATAGATATATGTCAGAGAAGCACTGCCATAACAAACAAACAATCGGGAAAGCATTATTCACACACAAACCCCGATGGTATTCTTTGGGCACGATAACACATAACATACATATGCACAATAGACCTAGAACGCTCTTTAAAACAATGCATACACATGCACATATGTCTAGAAGGCGCATAAAACACTAAATAAATATGCAGTCTATCTAGGTTGCGAGCAACGATGGGCCAAAGACATCAAATATGATTAATTGACAATACAAGGTCCATCACGTGTAGGCAGTATTAATTCATATCATCCGCCTAATACATTGGGTATCTAATACAAAAATCCAGGGACAAAATACTATACTATATATATATTTTTGTGATCTATTTTTTTTTCTATATTGGTCTATTCACATTTACACACCGCTACGTTACACTCCCATTATAAATTAATTATCCTAACACAGTGTTGTCAATCGCCTCAGCAGACTTCCCTCTAAAATAATACAAAAAATGTACGTCTCTATTTGAATACTTTTTTGTTTATCAGTCTACTTACGAACATTACGGGCGTAGTTCTCTGTAATTTTATACCGTTTCAACGTAAACTTTTCCACTCAAAGTTGAATAAACCCTCTTAACTTTCTTACGGGGTAACTTCTAGCGGTAATCCCTGGCCTGCTGATATTGGCAACCTGGACACGACTAAGGGCGCTCATAATTATGCTGCTTTTAACGGGCCCACCCAGGTGGAAGAGGCCAAGCTAATCTCTTCTCGACAGCAAGTCAAAGCCAATCAGGACCAGGGCCAAGGACTTATGCTGGCATTGACTCTCTATGGCAGACTTATCACAGTGAACTAGGATAAGGCTGCCATAGAGAGTCAATGCCGCCAGACAGTGAGCAAGGATCATTGACTGTCTTGGACAGACATTATCAAAGCGAACAACGATCATGAGTATACCACATCACAATGAACTACGATCCTATGCAATCATCAGTCTTGTACTGACACAGTTCCCGTGTATCGCTATGACCTGAGATGAATGACCAACTAAGACAAACTCAGAAACATTTCAATTGGGCCAAATTCGATATACAGAAACCATGCATTGAACCCCGAGTTGGGAATGAATTTATGTCGATTTTCTTAGGGTTTTTATTGATTGGAAAGCAAATGCTAACACAGGCATTCTTCCCCCAAATTCCCTGCCTAATGTTTTATGACAATATGAGGAATGAATGGAATGAATGTAGACTAATAATCACGGATTTTAGTATCATTTACATCGAAATGATTGATTTTGCAACTGTTTTGATATATTATATTAGATGGCAATGTAATCCATTTAAGGTAATATGATTTTGATTTTGACTATGATTTTAGCCTCATTTCCACCAGAGCTCAACGCGAGTCATAACAGGCTCCCACGTAGGGCTCGATGATCTTGGATTCCAGTAGGCTCGCACACCTCGGTGTGCGAGAAAAACCATGTCGTCAAAGTTAGAACAATTTAAAAATTCAGTCATGTCTGACGCACGCTGGTGCCCACAAGAAAAATGTTTAGACCAAACGGATCTCCACTTTTAATCACTTGGAATTCAAGTGTGATATGTGTGCACGCTAGTGCGTACATGTAGCATCGTCGAGACTGGCACAAGGGTTACGACTACAGTCAGCTCCGACAGCAACGCAACACAATGTTCACAGCTACGCAGTCTAGTTCAGAAACTAAATTTTTTATTTATTCAGGTAAGATGATGATTCAGATGAAACGAATCCCGACTTCAACCCTACAGAAATTCAGGAGTACAATGTATTTACGTCAGAGCGCACAGTTAGTATCGTCGAAATTGGTACAAGGATTACGGCTACACGGAAAAGTCAGCTCCGACAACAACGCAACACAATGCTGACAGCTACACGGTCTAGTTCAGTTACAGTACAATTTTTTTATTTAGCAAAGATAAAAACTCAGACGAAACGAATCCCCGCATCCCACCACTTCGAACTTTGATAGTAATATATACGCACACCAGTGCGCCAAGATAGCATCGTCGAAATTGGTACAAAGTCCATGGCTTTACGGATCAGATCAACTCCAACGGCTACGCATCACAAGGTGTATAGCAACGCGATCCAGGTGAACCACAGAAATTACATATGGTCAGTGCACGCGCGAGCGAGCACAGACTGGAAAAAACACTTATACACAAAATTACAAACAGAAACTCTCGCACAAAATACTTAAGCATTGCTTTACAAAATAGTGGATCGTGAAGAGGAAAGGAAGGGCAGGTTCATCATGGTCTGAAAAACTCTGCAGATTATTGACGTCACACTTATTGTTAAGATGATATGTGGAGGAAGGGGTGGCAGAAATCGCTCGGTCCCATAAGAGCCCGATGGGTCCCAGAGGTAGTCCTAGTCCCCCGGGACAACCGAGCTTCCCGGGTCCCTCGAGTCCCTTCGTGTCAGCTTATCTCGGGTAGTCTCGTATCATTTCGGCCAGACTCGACTTGTCGCGCCCAACTCAACTCGCTTCAACGTGTTTCGACTGATCTCGACGCACCTCGACCAGCCTCGTCGCTGCTCTCACTCTCTGCGCCAGTAATGCTGTGGACTGCTGTAACTAATTATTCTACTAAAGCATTTTAGAGTGAGAGTGGGGGGAGCAGTGGTTTCTTGAGTCCCAAAAGTGCCCGATGAGTCCCGGAGGGTAACCCAAGACCCCGAGCTCCCCGGGTCCCGCGAGTCCCCTCGTCTCAGTTCATCTCGGCTTGTCTCGAATAATTTCCGCTTGTCTCGACTCGTCGCCCCCAACTAGACTCGCCTCAACGTGTTTCGACTGATCTCGACGCGGCTCTCCCCTTTTGGGTCAGTAATCTGGTGGACTATAATAGTCAATTTTTCTACGCACGCATTTCACATATATAGATTTTACTGTGTATGGGTTTCATAGCGTGGGGAGGGGGAAACAGAGGTCCCAGGGTTCAGAGGGGCCTCAAGACTGTCGCAAAGTTTCTCAATTGGTTCTCACAGAGTCTCAAGGTTGCCTAAAAGGCTCCAGAAAGGTCCAAGTGGGTCCCCCCAAATATTCTGGTTTTCCGAGTCCCCGGGGTTCCCGAAACCCCCGGGTCCCTCGAATCTCGCTGGTCCCACGAGTACCCTCCATTCCCCGGGGCACCTGGTCTCGATCAGCCTCGGCTCCGTCTCGACTCATCGCCTCCCAGTCGACTCGTCTCAGCTCGCCTAAACCTGCCATGACTCGCCTCATCCCCTCTACGCACAGTGCCCATTTAAGACTTTCACACTCTAAGATCAAAATAAACATTATTTATCCACTTAGCTATCAAAAACGTTTAGCTGTGATCAAACACTTATCAGGCGCCCGGGAGAGTGCAAATTCTCTCACCGTAGGTTGGACTAGACTAACTAACACATAGCGTAGTCCACCTAGGGAACCTGCAGGCATCTAATGATACGTAATTAAATAACCAATCCAAAATTGATCGTCATGAAAAAGGGCACAGATAAATATTAGAACCTACGAATTATTAAATTATAAAATACTATAATAAAGTGTTATTGATCTTTAAAATGAACAATCATCCATCAACTCCAATAAGGTGATTTTAGAACCTTTTTCATAGTATCTCGAGATGGCAATTTGACTGTTTCATTTGTCTGATTACCCACAGGTGTCAAGAAGGATAAACTCCTAACTGCTGCCCGTCATGCAGGCGATCACCCTTAAAAACCTGGTTCACACAACGCTCTATTTTTTAAAGCTGCCTTAATAAACAAAACTTTGATTACTAAAATGTATGGTATAAGCAATCGTTCCTTCCTAATCTAACAAGGCGATCAGTGTTCATTATATATAGCAACTGTGTGATGCGTGGCCATACGCATCAGATGTGTATAAGCATTTACAGATACAGGTACAGACACTAGGCCGAATCCCCCTTGAAGGAGGTGGCCGACGACCAGGCCCACTTCGCACTCCTGTCATTCACTCACATTCACACACACTTTTGCGCTGAAGGGTCTGCGACCTGCAACACACTCTTTGTCATGTGTGCGATCTGAGGTAAGTGTCAGCAGCAGGGCCCAACTGCGTGACTGGTTTACCTCTGCTGCGTTATAGTGACCGAGTTCCCTTTCCCGCGAGAGCGGGAAAGTACATCAGGGCAGAGTCCAAAAAAAATCATCCATTCACAACCATTCTCCACTCACGCCTATTCATTGCACGCTCTCTCGCTGCCTGCACACTCAAGTCTTTCCTTCTTAACGCCTGCTTCCCACTATTCATCCACTCAAACTTCTGTCTACGTCTAGGCCTACGTCCATTCACCTCCTTCATCACCATTCTCCCCAATCTAACTTCATCCATCCTCACTATGTGCCCAAACCATATCGTGACACGCGAATCTACCATGTCTTCTAAAGCTTCTTCACCTTCCCGATCAAATTTGAATAACGTTGTTATTGATCCTGCCTCTCAGCGTCACTCCAGCCCTGCTCCTAAAACATTTCATAGCGAAAATACTCGACCTCCACTAGTCTGCTCTCACCCCCCAAGTCTCACTGCCGTGCAGCCCTTTTGGGACAATTGCCTCCTCAAGCTACCCTCTCTCTGCTTCCATCCCAAACGTCCTGCAGCTCATTACACTCTTCAGAGCTCATAACACTTTAAACCCCTAATTCACTCGCAACTGAGCCCCAGTTCCCACTAGTTCGGACCAAATACCTAAACACTGAACTTCCTCCAATTATTCTACACTGAGGAGGACACTAATTCTGCTCGCATCGACAATCCTCGAGCATATCATTGCATTACTTTTACACGCGTTAACTCGAAGCTCCCTACTCTCACACACTCTACCAAACTCCGACACCAGCCTACAGAGCTTCTCCTCTGAATTCGCCATTAGTGCCGTATCATCCGCCAATAAGCTTTTTGATAAGCCATAGTGAAAAGGATTATTAATGATAAATACTGTGGTGGATACGTCGATTACCATGTTACTTTTGTTGTTGATACTGGAAATGATTACTCGTGAATACATTAGGATCTTCTTCTTGAATTCTCTACTGTTTCCTAATGCGACTTAAAGAAATTGACTATCGTTGCATGCACGAGGACGAAAGATGCGTCAATAAATCCTCACACGAGTTATTTTCTCATCAGACACCAGAATTCGCGTTCAAAGTTAATGTAGAAAAGCACATTTTTAGTGAGTAACTGAGTACAGTAAGCGTTTAACATTTAGGAAGTCAAATCAACTACTCTGCATGGGGGAGTAATAACTCTTGAGGGTGGATTTCAATCTTGTTCAGTTGCAGTAGCTATGAAACTCGAATTCAGTTGATCAGGTAAGTCTTGGTCAGCAAGTGGATAGCATTGAGGAAGGTTCAATTATTGCACGTCGACCCAACAGTCCATTAGGATAAGACCATACTCTGGTTCTACCATTATTTACTTGGGAATTCTTCTTTATATAATGCTGATGCTCACTATTTTTAACAATACCGTTAACGTATTGCTATAAAATAATATGAAATGACCTGTACGTGATTTTACCTCAATTCAACAGTTAGCTCAACTTGTAATCCTTTGATGAAAGGTCCTCACGGGGTTCGTTTATCCAATTACTTACAAAATTCTATCTTCAAAGTTTGTGCAATTGAAGTGAAAGAACTTCACTTGTGTTTGGGTGTTCTAATTTCTTCAGGGCATAAATCTTCGCTTTCCTTAAATAGTCCAAAACAGCGACTGTGATCATTACAGGCATTCCAAAGCTGACTCAACAAACAGGGAGGCGATCAGACGACTCATATATAGTCAACAACACCCGACCAGCGACTATTGCTGGAGGGAAACTTACACCACATTTTATCTATCAGTGAAAACCTAGAAATTGTATTGATGGGGGACAGCCTTGCAAGTTTGACTGTCGCTGATTAGAAAAGAGAGCCCAAACTGTTCGAACGAGTGTGTATATGTTGGATTTGGAGTAAATTGAATAATCGAAAGTTGAAATCGCCTTGCAAAATGAACATTATTATCTGGAAATAATGAGAATGAACACGAAGAGAAGTCTCAATAATAGGTTGCCAAGCGGTGGTCTGCATAAACAAGCAAGAAACAACTCATCATTCGGAAATCTGGTACCATTACTAGTCAGTTTGAATTATTCAGTGATGACTAATCACTGAATAATTCAAACTGGTTTATACACAAAATTGTTTTGAAATCGACTGTGTTTCGAATTTCAACACTATTCCTGCATGATGTTAAACACAAGATTAGTATCAAACGTAAGTCATGTTTCGGTAATAAGATGACCAACGGGGGAGCCTACGATGACTCGCGTTGAGGCTCTGGTGGAAATGAGGCTCAAATCAAATTCAGCAATAACATTATCAAATCAAAAACAATCGAATTAAGAGATTGCTTTAAACCTATCTAATTATTGCACTACGAATATTGACATGAGAAAAACGGAAAAAATAGTTACTCCATAAACTCGAATTTCCTCTCTATATTCGGTCGCAGTTGGTCATGATAATACCATGTTCGTCATCGTCCTGATAGGAAGAAGGGGGAAACTCTGCGATATCAGTTAGAAGTGATTAGTTAGAAGTGATCAACTGTACCCACTCCACAATATCAGTTAGAAATGATCAGCTTGAAGTGATCAGCTGTACCACTCCACGATATCAGTTACAGTAGAAGTGATTAGTTAGAAGTGATCAACTGTACCCACTCCACGATATCAGTTAGAAGTGATCAGTTAGAAGTGATCAGCTGTACCCACTCCACGATATCAGTTAGAAGTGATCAGTTAGAAGTGATAAACTGTACCCACTCCACGATATCAGTTAGAAGTGATCAGTTAGAAGTGATCAACTGTACCCACTCCACGATATCAGTTAGAAGTGATCAACTGTACCCACTCCACGAGATCAGTTAGAAGTGCTCAACTGTACCTTGGAGTTCAACAAAATTGCCAAATTTTACTCGAGCATTCGGGAGGCTTTCCTTCAGTCTGTTCATTTCACAGGTTTCAGTAACAGATTTCACTCTGTCTGAAGGTCGTATTCTGTGGAAGATGCCAGCATTTCTACTGAAGACAGATATTTACTGTGACTGCGTATTTTGAGGTAACGTAATTTGAAGAACAACGCTGCTCTTGACTGGCTGAGCATTCACCAGCAAACATTTTTTTAAATCTGTTGCGCTTGATGTAGGCTTGAGGTAATTTGTTCATTTATTTTGACGACCTTAGGACCTTGAATAGCTTCCGATTTTGTCACCGCACTGACACTTCA
>SDVV010007769.1:0-17577 GCA_016164225.1 Gammarus roeselii | reverse complement strand
AGTGATCTAGGTACTCATACTTATCCTCCACATAGGCAGGGATGGATGACTTGTGTGATGAGTCCATTCAGCACGGTGTGCGCCTTAGTTTGATACCTTCTCACAGGGATTATTTATTTTGCAGTGCGTCACTACTGCCGCGTTTCCCAAGAGCAACAGTGCTGCGGGTGGCGGTTATGGAGACTTCCCTTGCTTTCAAATCTTCCAGGGCATTGCCACTTTGTTTCCAGACAAGGGCACAGCTGAGGAACTGAAGGAAAAGTGAGTTTATCCACAGGATGGTTGAGCTATGATCCTTGGTAAGTTGTTTGCTTATCAAGAGACGCAGACATGATGAACAGCATACCTAGTCTACGTGTAAAGTATCTCTCAACATCACTAAGCTATAAATTTACTCCTCGCGATAGTTTTTTCCTACTTCATTCTGTTAAAAACGTCAGTACAGTTTTCGTTTAAGTGTTGCGCGCAACATTTACATCGATCACCGATTACGAGTAACCATCGCCAAGTATCATCCAAGTGCTAGCCACAACGATACTTTACATCGTTGTGGCTAGCACTTCCCTCTCCACTCACTGTCTCTCTTTAAGTCGTGTATCTCGTCTCGTGTATAGGTACCAAGAGCTGGTGGACCCCACGGCCGTGCCCCCCGAATGCACGGCCAACATCGACAGCGAGGCCGCCGAGAGCGTCCCTGCCGACCAGACTATGCACTCCTTCCACACGCTCTTCTGCCGCAGATGCTACAAATACGATTGTTTTTTGCACCGTGAGTTACTATGGTGGAGGTGTTATTGGAGGATTGTTGGCTCGAATCCTTTGGTTGGCCGGAGGGGCCTTTATAGTACGGTGTGCAGGAACACTTTGAGAATAATTTATCTCGTAGCTAGCTCAGTATCAAATGTAGGACAAGTATCACCTCACGTGCAGCAATTTTGGCACTCATCCATGCATATTTAAGATAATTGATGTGAAATATTCACACAGCTATCAATCATATTATAATAAGAATGTTTCTTCAGTAATAATTTAGTTTAATAGCGTACTCGAGTGTGATGTAATTGAGACGCTAAATTATGAGTGTGTTTGGACCTTGTACACTGATTTGTGATTGTTCACTTCTCTACAAGTCATGTAGCTATAAGGAGTGTGCTTCTTACACTCTTACTCTTGAATTTTATGACTGCATAAGTTATGATATCCGCTCATGAATTTTGTCTGCTATCAAGGGCTTATGTATATGTCGTTGTTCGGCACCCTTCTTCAACGCTGGAGGAATTTCGCACATATGAGTATTCTGTAGTATAGACTTCACCTTTGGAAAGGGTTATCTTGTCAGGAGGAGTCGGGAGCAAACGATAACCTCATGGACTCGTCCGAAAAAGGGAAACAGTGAAGTGATTCCCTGCTTAGCGTTGAGACGGAATAATTTATGCCATATAGTAGTTTCGGTTCTGCTTTGCTGGTGTGTGTTGCCAAAAGAAGGTTGCTCTCACTGAATGGGATTTTCTCATTATTTGGCATCTGGGTTGACGCACGATATAATGTAATTCTATCCACTTGTCACAAAGTAGCTACCTGTTGCAATAGTCCAGAGTTACCAACGCCTACCTATAGGTCTGTAAAGATAGATTTTTCACTACCTTCGTTACTCTCTGTACACACAATTTATAGTAACAGAAACATGAGTTGCACTTACAATTTATGTCTTTCTTCCAACAGCTAAAGCACATACTGATGATGGAAATGTGTGAATAATTGAGAATTCAAACAAGAGAAACTATGAACGAAAATCGGTTGTAGAAAAAATTGAAGCATCCACTATGAGATAATACTATATGAGAACGTTGTATGTTAGCTATTGACTTGAACATTCATGGCTGCACTCACCATCAGTTATGTCTGTCTGACGTGGTCCTCTGTCCACAGCCTCCAGGGAGCCAGGAGAGCAGGCAGGTAAGGAGGGCCTGGCCTCCGTCAATCGCCAGCACCGATCTCGCCCTCACCTCCATTACTAAAGTTGTACATTCAATGCTAGCCGCTGTTTGGATCACTTGATCCAATTATGCTACCAATTGAACAAATCGGCGCTTGTTGATCATTTCACCTCAAGGCGTTGATGTTGATGATGCTGTTCCTCCTATTTGGTACTCATAAAATTTCAACACTCATCCTCCATTGTTTCACATATCAATGATGCCTCACCGCTCACTGAGTCTTTGTCAATTGCTTCTCCTATTGGCGAGGATATCCAACTGCTCACCGGGTCATCATTGTCCAGTTTTTCGCCTATTGTCGATGATGCCTCGCTGCTCAGTGGTTGGGTCATCGTCCATTGTTTCACCTATTGTCTAGGGCACCTCACCAATCAGCGGTTCCTCGTCCACTGATTCATGCATTACCAAGGTCGCTTCACCACTCAACGGCCCATCGTCCATTGCTACAAGCATTACCAGGGTTGCTTTGCGATTTCGCTAGTTACCATGTCTCGTACCATACCACGTCATTTTCATCGCTTAATCATGCGTTTTATTTTCAGAGTGGTAACTCTTGATCTTGTGTTATCCCTGCATGCGGCCGTTGGTACCTAACACTAACATTAATAGTATGAGAGCTGAGTTCGTTGCCATTGTCCCCAAAGGCCTGCTGGTTGGGTGCTGAAAGAACCATGTTCTAACTCTAGACTACATCTCCTTCCTTCAATTCTTGCTGCTCTCGTGTGTGAGATTCCCTTCGCGAACAAGACATTAACTATAGAGCGCTCTTAACCCTATCTGTAATCTAAGCTATTTGTTATCTTGGCCAGAAAATGTGGTTAAGCCAAATCTCCAATCTCTGTACATAATTCTCTAATTTAGTTTTATCTTTGCCAACCATGCGGTTGAACAAACTCTCCGATCGCCATGCATAATTTTTTAATCAAGTGTTGTAATCTTGGACAGAATATGCGGTTAAGCAAAGTATCTAACCTCGATACAATATTCTCTACTCTAATCTAGTGTTATCATCTTGGCCAGAATATATGGTCAAGAAAACTCTCATCTCCATATGATACTTATTGCCATCGCAATTGGTGATTTTAAAGGCCTACGACGTATTGCGTTAGTGGGGCGACACATGACCCTCAAAACATGAGTGTCATATGTCATTCAATAGGGGAACCCCAATTCCTTGAAAAGCGTCCGTCCGCTGTAATAATTTCCCAAAAACCGCTTAGACTTCTTAAGTTATGAAATAATCATAGCAGTCAATTCATCATTTGAACGCTCTGTGAAATACTATAATCATTTGCAAGTTTTTTTCGCCTTACACGAGATTGAAAAAACATTCAACTCGAGAAAAAAAAAAGATCTATACGAATTGCAAGACTTGTACAGTTACGAAGTGATCATAACTAACAAAACATAATTTGGAAGCTCTTGTGTAGTACTATCTTCTGAATTTTTTCATCCCATATGTTATAATTGCAAGTCGTGAAATGTGGGTTTTTAATTCAAGAGCAGACATCATTCCGAATCCTCCAGAAAAGGGAGTGGCCGATGACAAGGCTTACCTCACACTCTCAGACATTAACACGCAAATAAAAAAAGTCATCTAGCGATTCCTGGAAAACCATCAACTCCGGTGGAAGAAATCTTTTCTGTTTAACAGTTAACACGGCGTGTCACATTTGAAAGCTCTTGTAGAGTATTAAGAAACAAAAATTGAATTTACAATTATTAATTTTGTTAGTCAGTTATCGTTTCGTTGTATTCTGCTCTGCTGCGTCAATTGTGTAGCTATCCTAACATGAAGAACATCATCAGAAAGCTTCTTCCCTCCTTAGGCTACCGGTTCACGAGTCGCACGAAGTCACGACCTAACCTGAGAAAGGGGGGGGGAGGGAATTCTGCGTGACTCCTCTCCTCTTAGCTGTCCTTGTCGCTCTACTTTTTTCTGGTTGTGCTATTACTTTGTTAACCCAATTTATATCATTTATTTTTTGAACTCTGCATTGACGTATCTCTCCTCATATCTAGACAATTTTTCGCCTGTGTTTTTCTAGCTTTTGATTTTCTCCCGTGATTTCATCTTGCATCTTTTTCTTCTTTTTCTTTCCCACCCTTAAATCTCGTAGAGAAATTGGAAGGTCGTGGGTGGGGAGGGTCCGGTTACTATGACGCAGTAGGGGTTAACCAGTTAAGGCAGTTGGACCCTGCTGCTGACACGGATCTCCGACTCACGACCGACTCTAACTAAGTGTATGTTGCGCGGTCTCTAAGCCAGATTGTTCAGCACCAAAAGGTAAAATTTGTTTGCGTGCGAGTGTAAGAGGAGTGCGAGGTGTGCCTTGCCGCCAGCCACTCTCAATTTTTTTGGGATTCGGCATAGTGCCTGTATTGGCATCTGATTGCATAGACTTATTTTTTTCCGTGTTTATTTGATGTTCTCCCCCATTAAATTAATGGTTTACCGGTCGCACAGGTCACGACCCAGTCGGGTGATGACAACGTAAACACCCTAATTTCCTTTCGACTCATCTATTTTTCACTATACAGCAGTAATACTCTACCTCGCTCTTGAGCCAATTGCCCTTTCTTCCCTTCGCGTAACACTATGCACGTTTCGGTGGGTATCGGGCAGTGCGCTAGCTGCCGTTCATATTGCCTCTGGTTAAACCGAGGCTGAGTAACCACAAAGAACGTGTATTTTGATTAATAATTGAACATCTTTTTGAAGCCGGAGTGCTAGAATCTTGCTAACCTATCCACCGCGTGCGGTAGAAGGCGACTACAAGGGCGCTCCGTAGCCGGGAGTAGAATCGTGCTTCCGTAACCCCTGCATGTCGTAAAAGGCGACTAAAAGGGGCGGGGCGGAGGGGCTAGGAATCCCTTTCTCTGTTAAACCCTTCCCTCAAGGATGCAAGACAAGCGGGGGGAGGAGAGGCTCACGCCTCTCCGAACCCTACTTGTAGGGTCGCTGAATGTGCGTGGCGGTAGTACGAATGATGTAAAGAGGAGGGAGGCTGGTGAGATGTTTGTGAGGAGGAAGTTTGATGTGTTGGCGCAGAGTGAGACGAACGAAATTAAAAGGTAAGAGAGAATGTGAGTTTGGTGTGGTAAGTGGAAGAAAGTCTGGCGTGGAGGAAGGTTGGGCACGAGAAGGGGTGGTTATGATATTGAGTGATCGGTTGGCTAGTAGCGTTACCAAGTGGAAGGAGGTGTCCTCAAGATTGATGTGGGTGAAAGTCAAGTATGGCATAGAAAGATGGGTATTTGTGAGAGCTTACGGACCTGGCAGCGAGAGGCGTGAAGAGGAGAGGGAGCAATTCTGGACTGACCTGAGTGAGTGTATTGAGAGCTTTGGAGGTCAATTCAATATAGTTATACTGGGTGACCTTTGTGCGAGAGTTGGAGATGCAGTGGTGGAAAATGTGATAAGAAGGTATGGCGTTCCCGGTACAATTGACAGTGGAGAAAACCTGATAGGTTTTCTCCAGGGGTGAGTGCGGGTGTTGTATAGAGTGCTGTGCGGGTGTTGGATGGAGCAGGAGTTGGTGGTCGGGAACAGTTTGTTCAAGAAGCGAGATATCCTCAAGTACACATGGGTAAGGATGGCCCGTGGTGCAGTGGTGGAGAGAGCACTGATGGATTTCGTGTCGATATCGAGGAGAGTGGTGGGGAGGCTGCTGGATGTGCGGGTGTTGAGAGGAGGGTGGAGCAGTGTCTGACCATCTGCCGGTGAAAGGTAGATTAAGAGTGGAGTAGAGGTGGAAGTGCAACAAAAGAGTGAGAGGAAAAAAGAGAGGTAGTGAAAGTGAGTGAACTGAATATGAGAAGCAGAGCTGAGGAGTCCCAACAAGCGTTGAGAGAAGAATAGGATAACGTGAGAGGCCTGGATCTGAGAGATGTGGAGGAAGAATGGGAGACGTTAAGAGATGCGTTGCTGAGATGTGCGAAGAATGTCTGTGGTGCGTGCCGTGTGGGCGGGTGCAGAAGGAGAGGTTGCGAGTGGTGGAACGAGGAGGTTAAACTGGCTGTGGCACGAAAGAGAGCGTTTGAGGAGTAGTTGCATTTGAACTTGGTGGTGGCATATGAAGGTTATAAAGAAAGGAGAAACGAGGTGAAGCGGGTGGTGAGGAGAGCCAAAAGGAACACTGATGCCAGGTGGGGCAGACGGTTGTGCCAGAATTTTGAGGAGAACCAAAAGATGTTCTGGAAAGAGGTGAAAAGGGTGAGAAAGGGAAAAACCGGAAAGGAGGAAGGAGTGAAAGATGAAAGCGGCCAGTTGTTGTTGGAAAGTGGTGATTTATGGAAGAGGTGGGCCGAGTATTTTGATGTGTTGTTGAATGCCGAGGAAGACAGAGAGGCTGACATTGTTCCTGTGGGTGGTGATGCTCGGATGCCAGTTTTGGAAGATAGACTTGTGGCGGACATTACCAAGGAAGAGGTGCAGGAGGCGGTGGAGGTGATGAAAGCAGGAAAGGCCCCTGGTTTGGATGGCGTTGCGACCGAGTTCCTGAAAAAGGGTGGAGTAACTATTGACGAATGGTTGGTGAGGTTACTGAACTTGTTTTGTGGCAGGCGTGTTACCAATTGAGTGGCGCAGTGCCTGCATTGTTCCGCTGTGTATGGGCAAAGGAGATGAAAATTACTGCTGCACAACGAGAGGTATTAGTCTGTTAAGTGTGGTTGGTAAGTTGTACGGGAGAGTGCTGATCAAAAGGATTAGAGACTACTGACTGCGCAATTGGAGAGGAACAGTGTGGTTTTAGGAGTGATAGAGGGTGCGCGATCAAATTTTTGCAGTGAGACAGGTCTGTGAGAAGTACCTTGCGAAGGGAAAGGTTGTGTTCTGGGGTTTAATGGATCTGGAGCAGGCATACGACAGGATTGACAGGGGAGCGCTGTGGAGGGTGTTGCATTTGTTTGGAGTGAGCGGACATTTGTTGAAAGCGGTCAAAGTTTCTATGTTGTTTTGACGATCATTTGTCAGAGTGGGAAGCGAGGTGAGTGATTGGTTCTCAGTGAAAGTGGGACTGAGACAATTCTGCGTGATGTCTCCGTGGCTGTTCAATATCTATGTGGATGGAGTGGTCAGGGAGGGGAACGCTAGTGTGCTGGGTCGTGGTTCGGAGCTGTTGGAAGCGAATGGGCGGAGCTGGCAGCTGAGCCAGTTGCTATTTGCGAATGATACGGCTCTGGTTGCGGATTCAGGGGAGAAGCTATGTAGACTAGTGTCTGAGTTTGGTAGAGTGTGTGAGAGGAGGAAGGTTTGAGTGAATGTGGGCAAGAGTAAAGTATTGAGATGCGCAAGGTCTGTCGATGCTAGCTGAATTAGTGTCCTCCTAAATGGAGAGTTGTTGGAAGAAGTTCAGTGTTTTAAGTATCTGGGCTGCCATGTAGAGAAGACTGAATTAGTGGAAACTGAGGTGAAGTCGCTAGTGATAGAGGGGTGTAAAGTGTTAGTGCACTGAAGAGCGTAATGAGCTGCAGGACGTTGGGGACGGAAGCAGAGAGAGGGCTGTATGAGTGTCGTTGTGCCAACTGTGCTGTACGGAGCTGAGACATGGGGGGTGAGAGCAGAGGAGAGAAGGAGGTTGAATGTTTTCGAGAGAAAATGTTTCAGGAGCATGGCTTGAGTGTCGCTGAAAGACAGGTTCGCATCAGAACGAGGATGGTGAAGAAGTTAGAGGACAGTCGATTTGCGTGTTCTGAGGTGGTTCGGGCACATGGTGAGGATGGATGAAGGGTGATTGGTGAAAAAGGTGTTGAAGTCAGAAGCGAGTGGACGTAGGCCTAGAGGGAGACCAAAGATTGGGTGGTTGGATAGATGGATGGTGTGAATCAGGCGTTAGGAAGGAGAGACGTGAGTGTGGAGGTAGCGAGAGAGCATGCACTTGATTGGCGTGAGTGGAGAACGATAATTATGGTGAACGGATAAATTTTTACGCTCCCCTGATGTGATTCCTTCCCTAGACATATCGTTTAGAGACGGGATGGTCGTTTCAGTCACGCTGTCGAACCCTGCTACCGACACTGACCTGGAACCGTACTCATGACCCGGAGGGTGTGTTGCGGGGTCTCCGGCCGGACCCTTTTGCGCAAAAGAGCTAAGATGTGCGAGTGTGAGTGTATGAGAGTGTGAGGTGCATCTTGCCGTCAGCCACCCCCCTTGCTGGGGGATTTCGGCCTAGTTTCTGTATCTGTATCTTTTTCTAACGCATGCTAATAATGCATGTTAATAGTTGTGCACTGTTTCAGTCATGGTCAACTTCCTAACTCTTGCATCAGCAATGTAGTGTCTTCGATGGCAAAACAACTGATTTAATAGTGACAGTCATAAAAATCGCCCTCTCTCCCACAGGTCTAGCTTCCTCTCACCCTCGCCCTGGAATCACCAAACGGAAGAGTCCTGAGCTGCGGCCTCTTCGAGAACCCTGCGGCCCGAGCTGCTACCTGCACCTGGTAGGGCTCTGGTATTCATCGCTTATTCATGTCGATAATAAGCGAACGGATGATACATTGCGGAGAGCAGCAGTGGCACCTGTAGATCTCATGCGTGGTATCCTCGTTCTTGGTATCTCATCTTCTTACCGCGCTTAAGGTCTTCGACCCTCGAGTGCTCTTTGCCCAATTTTTAATCTAATCCATTCAAATTTCGATTTTTGTGGGGATATCACTCTCGACAAATTCTTTCACGTTGTTTATACAGTAATCGACGAATTAAGCAAATAAACTATTAAATACTGATTCCCTGTTCTTGTATAAAAGCTTTTTATATTTACAATACTATCATTTCTTACAGATACAGATACTAGGCCGCATCCCCCAGAAAGGGGGGTGGCCGACGGCAAGGCGCACCTCACACCCTCATACGCTTACACTCACACAACTTAGCCCTTTTGTTGCGGGGTCCCTGCAACAGCTAAAATAGTTTTTTATCAACTCTTCGCATTTCCCGTCATGTATGTATTACCAGTTGTCTCTCCTCCGCCAGCCGGGTACCAAGAGCAGTCAGTACGGCGGCGGTGGCCCATCAGAAGAAAACAACGGAGGAGGTGGAGGAGGGCACGATAACAACGGCAGCGGCAGCGCAGGACGTAACGGCGGGGGAAAGGTGCGGCGGATCCCGTCGCAGGACTCTGGTAATGACGGCAGCTCTGAGGACAGCAACGATAGCATTCGCCTTAGGATACAACCACCTCCTACCTCTTCCTCTACTCGCACTACTGCTTCCTCTACCCCCTTCTCCTCCTGCGGCCCCTCCACTGCCTCCCTGGCGGCTGTGGCGGGTGCTGGAGGAGACGATGCCACTGCGGGGCCTTCGTCGGGAGCAAAGCGCACAGTGGACGGTAGGTGGGAGTGGCGATCTTTGTCCTCTCTTTTCCCTTATTTTTTTACCTCTAACCCTCGTGCGGTGTATCAAATTAAAGAGTGCTAAAGCCCATCGTATTGCTGCGGTTAATGACGTGGGAAGGTATAATGCCTTGAGATATATGCTGCCAACAGGAGATGCTGTATAAATACCTGTGATATTTGATGGCCGTGTCAATGTGGTGTATACAAATTCTTACAGCGGGAGCCGGGTAGTTCAAATTTTTTGTCTGGACGGCTGTGACAGTTGAATAGCAGTTCACAATCATCAAAGATTACTTTAGGTTTATTCTTATTGATTGAAGTTGTTTATGGTTTGGGAATTAAATGTCTCCCATGATACAATCTTGAATGAGCTTGCGCTTGTTTGCACTCGCTAGTTACTAAAACAGACTACATGAATTAGCTGCTGAGCAGAGTATCCTTCCGAAATACTTCCAATATCATTATAGGACAGTTGAAAAGAAACTGACGTGAGATGACAGAAAGGCCGACATTGTTGCTGTGGGTGGTGGTGCTCGGATGCCGGTTTTGGGAGAAAGACTTGTGGCGGACATTACCAGGGAACAGGTGCTGGAGGCGATGAAAGCATGGAAAGCCCCTGGTTTGGATGGCGTTGCGACCAAATGCCTGCAAATTGGTGGAGTTACGATTGTCGATTGGTAGGTGAGGTTACTGAACTTGTGTTTGGTGGCAGGCGTGATACCGATTGAGTGGTGCAGTGCCTGCATTGTTCCGCTATATAAGGACAAAGGAGATGAAAACGAATGCTGCAACTCGAGAGGTATCAGTTTGTTATCTGTGGTTGGTAAGTTGTACGGGAGAGTGCTGATCAAAAGGATTAGAGACTGTACGGACTGCGTTATTGGAGAGGAACAGTGTGGCTTTAGGAGTGGTAGAGAATGTGCCGATCACATTTTTGCAGTGTAACTGGTGTGTGAGAAGTACCTTGCCAAAGGAAATGATGTTCTGGGCCTTCATGGATCTGGAGAAGGCATACGACAGGATTGGCAGAGGAGCGCTGTGAAGGGTGTTGCGTTTGTATGGAGTGACGGACATCTGTTGAAAGCGGTGCAGAGTTTCAATGTTGGCAGCCGAGCATGTGCCAGAGTGGAAAGCAAGGTGAGTGATTGGTTCACAGTGAAAGTGGGACTGAGACAAGGCTGTGTGATGTCTCCCTGGCTGTTCAACCTCTACATGGATGGAGTGGTCAGGGAGGTGAACGCGAGTGTGCTGGGTCGTGGCTTGTAACTGTTGGAAGCTAATGGGCAGAGTTGGCAGTTGAGCCAGTTGCTATTTGCTGATGATACGGCCCTGGTTGCGGATTCAGAGGAGAAACTGTGTAGGCCAGTGTCTGCGTTTGGTTGAGTGGGTGAGAGGAGAAAGCTTCGAGTGAACGTGGGTAAGAGTAAAGTAATGAGATGCTCGAGGACTGCCGATGCGAGCAAAATTATTGTCCCCCTAAATATAGGGCTCTTGGAGGAAGTTCAGTGTTTTAAGAATCTGGGCTCCCATGTGGAGATAACTGAACTAGTGGAAACTGAAGTGAAGGCGCGAGTGAGTGAGGGGTGTAAAGTGTTGGGTGCACTGATGAGTGCAATGAGCTGTATGACGTTGGGGATGGAAGCAAAGGGAGGGTTGTATGAGGGTGTTGTTGTCCCAACTGTGGTCTACGGAGCTGAGACTTGGGGGGTGAGAGCAGAGGAGAGAAGAATGTTGAATGTTTTCGAGATGAGTTGCTGGAGAAGCATGGCTGGAGTATCACTGAGAGACCGGATCAGAAACGACGGGGTTCGAATCAGAACAGGGATGGTAAAAAAAGTTGGAGGACTGAGTGGATTCGCGTGTTCTGAGATGGTTCGGGCACATGGAGAGGATGGATGAAGGGAGATTAGTGAGAAGGGTGATGAATGCGGAGGCGAGTGGTCGCAGGCCTAGAGGTGGACCGAAGTTTGGGTGGATGGATGGCGTGAAGCTGGCGTTAGGAAGGAGAGACATGAATGTGGAAGTAGCGAGATGGCGTGCAATGAACAGGCGTGAGTGGAGAATGGTTGTGAATGGTTGATTTTGACGCTGCTCTGATGTGCTTTTCCGCCCTTGGCATCCCATTGTCGGGTTGGTCGTGGGTGGGAGGGGCCCGGCCATTATGACGTGGCGGGGGTAAACCAGTGAAAACTGTCTGGCCCTGCTGCTGACAACGGATCCTCGGACTGCACTCGTGACCCTGAGTGTATGTTGCAGGGTTACTGGTCGGACCCTTTAGCACAAAAGGGCTAAGGTGTGTGAGTGTGAGCGTATGAGGGTGAGAGGTGCGCCTTGCCGTTGGCCACCCTCTTTCTGGGGGATGCGGCCTAGTTTCTGTATATCTGTCTGTATCTGTAGAAAAAAGTTATTTTATAGCAAACAGCGTTGCGGGAGAGGCATTAGTTTTTGCTAGTAGCACTTCCATATCTAACTATTATGCCCGGTTAGACTCTTGAACCAAATCAGTGCTTCAAGCCGTGTCAAGCATGGATGAGCCGGTATAGTGGTATCAAAGGCTCCTTAAGTTTCATACACTGCGCGAGGAAGGGCCGCTGGTAAAGCTGTCGTCTACCTATTGGATTTTGGATAGCTGTGAAAAGCCATCAACATTCTGGATTGTTGTTGCTCTTATATTGTGAATTATATGTGCCTACATAATGTTAATTATATTTTCACCAGCTTTTACAATATACATCTATATTGTGGAAGGCAACCGTAAAGTTCTCTACCCTAAGAGTCTTATTTCTGTTTTTCTTTAATTATTCATCTGATAAATGTAATTTCTGTCAATAAACCGTCCACATTCTCTTTGTCATTTTCCATTGTCATCTAAATCGTTTCATCTCCATTCACATATTCCCTAGTCAGTGTGGTTGCTGAATTTCGTTGATCCATCGCAATGAGTGCTGCTCTATCTCTCGGTTACAGCTGATTGAGTTGAGGCAATTGTCGACTTGTGGTGTTGCTGTCCATTTCTGTATTCCTTTCCCTGACTTATGTGTTCGGAGACTTAAGTCTGTTATGATGAAGTTTTTGCCCCGAAAACAAGACATAGTTTGATAAAAACAGCTGCAGACACGCGTTTTACGAGTTTTCGTTTTCTGTGTGATAAGACCTTCTTAGTTTATGATATTTTTCTGTCATAATGGTTTATTCAATGTAAGCGGTATGTCTGTCTTCATGACCCTTGGTGCGTTGCAGGGTCGGCGCACCCAAAATCGAATTGCGAGATTTTTTCAGCTTTCTGTCGTCAACTGCAGAATTTCAAATTCTACTCATGGTAACGGTCAACATACTTGTCACTGAAGTGCTTAACGTTCTAGTCACGACAAAGGTTGGTACTCAGGCCTCCAAAATGGTTTACATCCTCGTCAACTCATTGGCTGGTATTCAAGTCACCGCAATGGTTACCATTCTATTCGACAGTTTTTTTTATTCCAGTCATTTCAAAGGTTGGTATTCTAGTTTCTTGAACGGTTGATGTTCTAATCTTTTCAATGGTTGGTACTCTGATCATGCCACTGGTGTTGGGTCGAGTTCAGTCTCCGCCTTTGCTCGTGTTACGGACGCCGGCCGCCAGAGACGACGACTACTACTAGCTGCTAGTGACGCGGTTAGACTTTGAAACTAGAACTGCCATGTCCTCCCAATTGGTTTAAGCACCTCACACGGGCCCAGGAAGACTAAATCTCGAGCGAGCGCCTCCAGGTTTGTTCTTCCGACCGAAAGTGAGTACCAAAATTGTAGTTCGTTTCTATAAATTGATCTTCTAGTTCAGTAAGTTAAGCACCAACTCTATATCATAATTAAGGAATATTATTAAAATCAAATCGTGCTTAATACTACCTATAGAAATTTATATTGCTATGTAGTAGTTACTTGCGAATTTGGTTTGAAAGACCTGTTCAGATTTAAACTTGTAGAGTTATTTATACTGTTGCTGTATCTACAATAAGTGCTCGTGCATAATACCTGCAGCGCCAGGAACCATTGCCAATTATGTCTAGTTAATTCTCAACTGCGTGTCTCTTGATCGCTTGACTGCTCTTTGTTGTGATATTGATTGATCTAAACCCATTATATAATCGAGAACTGATGTTGAGTGACCTATGGCTGTCACGTTACGCTCACTTCGGTTTGTACACCACGTGATCTCGTCTACAAAAGATCCAGTTCCCGTTTGATACCTTGAAATAATTTATATAATTTTCTTGTTGATGAATGAATCAGTCTTGTGATGATGAATTCTTGAAACTAACGTCTAAATATTTTCTGCTTATGTTACAAAGTCTGATACAAACCATAATTCCCTTGATGCAGCTTGAAAAAGTTTTCAGTTACCGACTTGCACCTTGGCTATTTGGTTGGTTGTTAAAGTCGTCCCCAACAACTTTAAATCTGTGGCATCTGTGAAATTAGAGAACAACCTTTGTATGAAGATCTTGTTTTGATTTCAAGGAACGGATTAGTTAAGTTGGTGTCATATGAACCTTGTTACAAATGTAAGATTTTTGGGTTCCAATTTGACGAATGTTGTCAAATAAGTTATAGTTTTCATTGTGCGCTTGTTCACTCGGCTAAAACAAAGTTCATTTATCATCACCATTCATGTATCCTCTCCAAGTTGAGCAGACAACTCTTTTGAATAACCCCCTTACTTGCAGACCAATACCATTAATCTTGAACCATACAAGCGAGTCTTGACCACCAATTTTTACCCCAGAGCTTAAAGCATGACATGGCAATATAGTCTCTTGGGGATTCCATGATATGGGCCGTAGACAAATTTGCTAACTTGTTTACAAACCTGAAGTACAAGGGAAATCTGCAATGTGTTTGATTGGGTAGAGAACAATTTCTAGAATACATCACAGTAAACACACTAAAGATGAGGTTACAGACGCAAGGCCGAATCTATCGGAAAGGAGGTGGCCGACGACGAGACGCATATCACACTCATGCACTCCCCCATGTACCAAAACTTGACTCTTTAGCGGTGTTAAGGCCGGACCTCGCAACACACACTTCGGGACAGGAATGAGGGCCAAAACTCCCTTCCTAGGCATTGGTTGCATTCACGGGCCGCATGAAATCAGGGCCCAACCGAGGGGAGGGATGTGAACACCCTTATTTTTCTTAAGACTTTGGTTTTTTCACACTGCACTACATCTCCTTTTCTGCCCCTTTAACGTTTAACAACTTTCCCAATAATAATTGCACGCACACTCACTCACACCGGTTCTAATTTTTCTCCTATCAGGCAGCCCAGTTGCACTCTTTCTTTCATGCAACCTTTTTCATTCCATTCTTGATGTTTTCATACATGAGATTCCCTACATTGAGTCTAAATATCATGCATGAGATTCCATACACTGAGTCTAAATATCATGCATGTGATCCCCATTTCCTGTCTATTTTCACGTTCCCCTGAGCAGGTGTTGGGGCCCGTCGCCCCCGGCACCTTGAGGACGACTGCGAACACTGGGACTCTGGAGTCGGCAAGGTTGAGCGTTGATTCTTTTTACTGCCACGCGGGTAGGACTGGCCTCAGCATCAGAGAAGTTCCAGTACCTCCTGTGACACCCTTGCTTACATTCGACCCGTTGCCGCGCGAAGGACATTAACTTCACTCAGTAGTAAACCCAACTCTAATCTACTAGACAAATTGTATCTGACTTGATGCAGCACTAGTTGCTGGTTTGACGCTTGGCGCTGACTCCAGCGCGCTAAAAAGCATCGTCACTCTAATCTGCTTTTGCAATCTGTCTCTAAACTGTCATTGGGCAATCCATCAAGATATCTCCATTGAGATATCAAATTTCAACTTTGATCCGCAATCCACAACTAAACGCCTCATACTTAACGTAACTACATAGATACAGACACTAGTCCTTATCCCCGAGGAAAGTGGTGGCCGATGGCACAATTTCAATCTAACAGAAGCCCTTTTGCATTAACGGTTTCATCGGGAAGACACCGCAACACACTCTGGGTCATGAGTGCGGTCTGAGGTCGGTGTCAGCAGCAGAGCCTGACACCAACGACCAACTCGTTTCTCAACTAGATGCTAAGGGTGTGAAAGCACATCAAGCTCAAAAAGCATCGATCAACGACCATTCCACACTCACGCCTATTTATTGAACGCCCTCCTGCTACCTCCACACTCGTAACTACTTCCTGACGCCAGCTCTACGCCACCCATCCACCCAAACTTCGGTCTCCCTCTAGGCCTCCATCACCATTTTCACCAATCTTCATTCATACATCGTCACAATGTGCCCGAAACATCTCAGAACACTTTCATCTACTCTGTCCTCTAATTTCCTCACCATCCCCATTCTAATTCGAATAACGTCGTTATTGATCCTATCTCTCAGCGTCCCTTCAGTCATGCCCCTCAAACATTTCAGCTCGAAAACATTCACATTCCTCGCTCCTCTGCTCTCGCCCCCAACCAAATCTCAGTCCCGAATAGCACAGTTGAGACAACTACCCTCCTATGCAACCCTCTCTTTGTTTGCTTGTATCCCCGACAGCCTACATCTCATTACACTTTTCAGTGCAGCCAACACTTAATCCCCTTCCTTTAATCGCGCCTTCACCTCAGTTTGCACTTGTTTAGTCTTCTTGACATGGGAGTCCAGGTAATTAAAACTCTGAACTTCCTCCAACAATTCCATTTCTCTTCTACTCGTAAGAGCCACATGGTTTGCATTGCGCTTCTGCTTTTATTCGAATGAATCTTGAAAAGAAAACATTACAGGGACGTTTCTACGAGAGGATCTTGATAATATCCGTTGAACATAGTTTTCGACCAATTTAGACCTTTGAGTCTTTTACTTTTAACCTCACTCGGGAAGCTCGAAACTTTTATGTTCCTCGCCTGTCCTCGAGTTTTTAGAAAAAAAAACTTTGGCCGCTTGGCGGCGCTTGGCGTCTTGCGTCTATCTGTCTAAATATCTTCCAGGTGGTGCGTTCGGCCGTCTACCGGCTGAACCCCCCCCTCCCCCAACCCCCTCCCTTCCTATACAAGCGTGAGCTGGCCTGCCCCATCATTCATTAGTCGCTCTGGCTTCGGACGCAGAGCACTCCCACCTCACCTGATTATGACAGATCGTAGCACCTTATCGAAAGGTAAGATTCAGTGCGCGGCGGCCCATCTGGGCAGTGGAGTAGTGACCCACTGCCCCTAGAGCCACAAATGGGGTTGTCAGTTATTGCCCTGCCGCACTGAATTTGCTCTCAGTGAGCTGCGTCCCACGACACAACTAGACAATTTGTCTGTACAGTTCTTGACAAAAATTGTCATAACAGAAAGTTGTTGAGACAAATCTGTCGACACGACGATATACAGATACAAGTCTCGACACATTGTTGAAACAGAAATTTGTCGAGACAGGAAATGGTCAAGACAAAAATCTGTCAACACGACAATTTGTCAATACAGTTCTCGACAAAAATTGTCAAAACATAAATCTGTCGACACAACAATTTGCCGATATAGTTCTCTAAAAAATTTGTCGAAACAGAAATTTGTCGAGACAGAAAGTTGTCGAGATAGAAATGTCGACATGACAATTTGTTGATACAGTTCTTGACAAAAATTGTTGAAACAGAAATTTGTTAAGACAGAAAGTTGTCGACACAACAATTTGTAGATGCAGTTATAGACAAAAATTGTCATAACAGAAATTTATCGGAACAGGTAGCTGTCAAGACGGAAATCTGTCTACACAACAATTTGTCAAAACATAAATTTGTCGAGACAGCAATCTGTCGACACAACAATTTGTAGATACAGTTCTCATTAAAAATTGTGGGAACAAATTTGTCGAGACATGAAGTTGTCGAGACAGGTATCTGTCGACACAACAATTTGTTGATACAGTTCTCGACAAAAATTGTCTAAATAGAAATTTGTTGAGACAGAAAGTTGTCCAGACAGAAATCTGTCGACACGACAATTTGTCGATACAGTTCTCAACAAAAAGTGTTGAAACAGAAAATTGTCGAAACCATTTTTTTTGCTGACATTGCTATGGGATTTAGATTGTGTACATCATCAGATACAGACACTAGGCCGCATCCCCCAGAAAGGGGGGTGGCCGACGGCAAGGCGCACCTCACACGCTCACACTCACACAACTTAGCCCTTTTGTGCTAAAGGGTCCGGCCGGTAGCCCCTCAACTTACACTC